>JAQQSV010009339.1:0-13547 GCA_028646515.1 Pseudochirops corinnae | reverse complement strand
GAGTATGTGTATAGATGTGTACATAGAGGGCACAGGATCAATTAAATAGGAAGGGACGATACTCTAAAAGGTAAAATTCTGAGGTGGGAGAGGATTAGAATGAGAGGAGACAGGGAGAGACAGAATGGGGTTAATCATCTCATATAGAAGAGGCAAGGGATAATTGTTACAATGGAGGGGAAGAACAGGAAGGCAAAAGGGAAAGGGTCAACCTTACTCCCCTTGAATTTGGCTTAGGGAAGGAATGACATAAACTCTAAACTGGGTATCTTGCCACACAGGAGAGTAGGGGAGATGAAGATGAGAGGTGGGATGATAGAGGGAAGGGTAGAGTGGGTGGGAGGATTGCTGGAAGTACACACTTCTGTAAAGGGACAGGGACACGGTAGAGAATAGAATGGGGAGGGGTGGCGGGACAGGAAGGAGGGACATATAATCAGTCTCTCACAATATGCCCACTATGGAGATGTTCTGCATAATTACACATGTACAGCCTGTATTTAATTGCTTGTCTTTACAATGGGGGGTGGGTGACGAGGGAGGAAGGGAAAGAATCTAGAATTTAAAGTTCTAAAATCAAAAGTTAAAAATATGTATGTATATTATGATTATTATTATTATTAACTACATCCAACTGGGAATTAAGATATACAGGCACTGTGGTAGGGAGATCCATCCTGCCCTACTGTAAATTCAGAGGGGTGAGGGGGAGGACATAGGAGAGAGCAGATTGGGGGAGGGATCATACAGTGGGATGGCTGTTTTGAGGTGGTGGGGAGGTGATAGATGGGGAGAAAATTTTTAACTCAAAATCTCGTGGAAATGAGTGATGTAAACAAGAAAATAAATAAATTTATTTTTAAAAAAAGAACATAAGGTCATTTAGGGCAGGGATTGTCTTGCTTTTTGTATTTGTGTCCTCAGAACTTAATAAATGCCTAACACAAAATAATAATTAAAAAAAAAAAAGAAATCCTGTTATCACTGAAAACTAGTTTCCTGTCTAGGACAGTGGCATAGTGGACAGAATGCCAGACCTGGAGTCAGAAAGACTCATTTCCATTTGCTCTCTCCAACTCTAAAGTGTTAAAATCTGATCTCAGACACTTACTAAATGTGTGTCCCTGGGCAAGTTACATAACCCTGTTTGCCTTGGTTTCCTTGTCTTTAAAATGAGCTGGAGAAGAATGTGACAGACCATTCCAGTATCTTTGCCATGAAAACTGGGGTCACATAGAGTTGATTATCTCTGAAAAATGACTGAACACCACGAGTTTCCTACAGTTTACCTTCCACTCTGTATTGACCTATCCAGTTTAGACAGAAAGAGTTTAAACGTTTACATGTATACCTACATATCATCATACATATGTTGGCCCAGAGAGACATTAGAGGCCCAGCAGAGCAGAAGCTAATATGTATGGCATCATAGATCTAGAAAAAGCTGAAAAGGACCTCAGGTACCATCTAGTCCAACCCACTTATTTTATTGATGAGAAAACAAAGTAGTACAGCAGTGCAGTACACTCAAAAGAATAGTAGATTTGGAGTCAGACACAAGTGATTTGCCCAGGGTCACAGAGGTAGCATTTGACAGGTAGGATTTGAACTCTAAGTTCTCAGATTCCAAAGCCATGCTTGATTCTATGATATATTGGGAGAGACACACACAGAGACACAGATTGGTAGAGAAAAAGAGAGAAATAGGAAGGGAGACAAACAGAGAGAGGAAGAAGGGGAAGAAATTGTGGGAGAGAAGAAGAAAAAAAATAGGAAGAAGGGAACCACAGAGAGAGGAGCACAGCGTTGGGAAGGAATTTTTTTTTTTTTTTTTGCTTTTTGGAGGGCAATTGGGGTTAAGTGATTTGCCCAAAGTCACATAGCTAGTAAGTGTGTCATTTGAACTCAGGTTCTCCTGACTCCAGCACTGCCGCCCCAAGGAATTTCTTGAGGAGGCAGGATGCTAGGTCTGGCTATTTAGAGGCTACTTGTGATTCCTAGGAGTTCCATCTTAGGTTCCTTTTTAGTGCCCAGATGTTTCCCAGCTCAGGCGTCCTGCCATTCCCTCAGATTAATCCCTGGCCCCCAGGCTCAGTCTGGTCTAAGATTCCCATTTTGATCTCACCCATCTAGAAGCTACTTGTGGTCCTGAGGATAGCAATGAAGAAGCTTCCCATAGACCCTTTGGGAATGTGGTGGATTGGAAAGGTAAAATCTCAGACTGAGATCAAAGTGACTTCAGGTCATACCATTGGACCTGTATCTGAACAGAAATTTTAGTATCTCTTATAAATGATTATCTAATCTCTTCCAGAAGGTCAGTGAAGGGAAACCTATTTTCCAAGATAGCTGATTAAATTTTGGGACCACTCTAATTATTAGTCAAGTCAGCAAGTCACTATAACCTTACTGTGCTCTCCAGGCCCTTCACAATTCAGGCTATGACTCCAGCACTGACTAGACTGTCCTCCCTTCCCCCTTCTCATCCTCGTAGTAGATCACTTCAATTCTACACTGTGTTCTCTTGAATCTCTTGCCCTCTTAACCCTGTTACCATACTTTGCCTGCCAAGTGTCAGCCTAAGATTACTCCTACCATCCAGATTTCACTTGCTGCTGAATGAAGTTAGAAAATCATGAAAGCACACTGCATGGTCCACTATAAACTTATATTACATACTCAACTGGATCCTTGCTGCAGCAAGGTAATCCTTTAAACCTAACCTATAGTTTCACTAACCCGCTCAACAATCGGCTTTTCCAGAGCATTTCATCCTTCATGGTTTCTCCCCCTTTCCCCAATCTGAGAACAATGAAAAGCTTGTTGCCATTTGCAGAGAGTTCTCTCCTTTTCCCCTCCTCATCTGATATCACTTAGATGCCTTCTACCACTATCTCCATCACTTCAGTGTCACACGAAGAGACTGAGGTCTCTCTTAGCCAAGGCTAAGTCATCTGCATGCACAAATGATCACATTCTATCCCATCTTCTCCAACAAATTGACCTCCATCATTTTCACTCTTTCATTAATCTTCATCTTCTTGTCTGTTGCCTGCTTTCTTGCTGCTTATGAACATTCTCTTCTGTCCTCAAAAAGCCCTCACTTGACCTTTGTCCCTCCCTGACTGTTATCATCCTCTAATTCTCCTCATTTTCATGACTTAACTCGAGAAGTCCATCTACAATTGATGCTTCTATTTCCTTTCCTCTCGCTCTCTTAACTCTCTGTAGTCTGGCTTCTGACTTTATCATCTAATTGAAACTGCTCTCTCCAAAGTCACTAATGACCTCTTAATTTTCAGATCTAATGGTCTTTTCTCAATCCTTATTCTTGTCTTCTTTACAACATTTGACACTATTGATAACCTTCTTCTCCAAGATTCTCTCCTTTCTAGATTTTTGTGATTTCTGTCTTCTGGTTCTCCTACTTGTCTTAAATGCTCCTTCTCAGTCTTCTTTGTTGGATCTTCATCCAGGTTGAGTCTACTAACTGTCTCCCCTTCTCCATACTTCCCCCTCCCACTCCAAGGGCTTAACTACCTCAATGCATTCTGTCTCTCTCAGGTTCTGACCTCCTTCTAGTCTATACTATTTCCCTTGATCATCTCATCAGCTTCCATGGATTCAATTATCTCTATGCAGATGATTCTCAGAGCCCTAACCCCTCTCCTGACCTCTAGTCTCACATCTCAGACTGTCTAATGGGCATCTTTAACCCAGAGTCCCATAGATATCTTTTTTTTTTTTTTTTTTTTTTTTTTTGCTTTTTGGAGGGGGGCAGGCAGGGTGATTGGGGTTAAGTGACTTGCCCAAGGTCACATGGCTAGTAATTGTTAAATGTCTGAGGTCAGATTTGAACTCAGGTCCTCCTGACTCCAGGGCTGGTGTTCTGTACCCTGTGCCACCTAGCTGCCCCTCCCATAGGTATCTTAAACTCAGTATGTTCAAAACTAAACACATGATCTTTTCCCCCCAAATCCTCGCTTTTCCTATCTTACCTATTATTGTTAAGGGTACCATTATCCTCTCAGTTGCCCAGGCTTATCACATAAGTGTTGTCCTCTACTTCCCATTCTCCCACCCTCCATATCCAATCAGTTGTCAAATCCTATCAGTTCTCTCTTTGACCCTTTTGCTGGGTCATTATCCATGTAATGTCCTGTTCTAATCCTTCTTCTCCCTGCCCTCCCCCACTTTGCTTTCTCTTGGTGATCAGTTTCCATGGGTTCAGTTCTCACATCTATGCATATGATTCCCAAATAAACAGATCCATCTTTCTTCTGTCTCTGTTTTCAGTCCAACATCATCAGCAGTCTACTGGATATCTCCACCTGGATATCCTGTGGATATTTCAAATTCAGCATTGCTAAAACAAAGCCCATCCCTCTTATTAATCTCCTTATTTCTGTTGAGGGTTTTGAAATCTTTTTAGTTCTCTAGGTTTTCAACCTTGAGGTCATGTATTCTTCTCTCTTTCTCATATGTAATCAATTGCCAAATCTTGTTGATTTTACTTCTACCACATCACTTGCATTTATCCCTTTCTTTCTACTCATCTGACTGCCACCCTAGGTCTGACCCTTTTGATCTCTTACCTGGTCTACTGTACTAGCTTCCTAATTGGTCTTTTTGTCTTCAGTCTCTTTTCTCCAAGCCTGTTGATATTTCTGATCCAGGGAATGACAAATCTGTGCTTTAAGAAACTGTTAGTTTTTTAGCCTTTTTAAATAAAATACATTATCTTTGGCATTTAAAGCCTTTCAAAATGCTTGATAACATTGGAGATCTGTATTGGAGTAAGGGCTAGTTTTTAATCTCAATTCTGTCCCTGATTTCTTAAGTGACCTTGGTTGAATCACTTAATTGGGCCTCAGTTTTCTTGTCTTTAAAATGAGAGTATTAGTCTAGATGACCTCTGAAGTGCCTTTCTCCCACTCTGAATCTGCAGTCCTTACATATTTATTTTGTTTTACCACTCCTCATGCACTGTGTAGTCCAAACAAGTAGAGAAAGGGTAGGCGCCTATTGTTGACTGACTTCTCAAGGAGTTCACCACAAGGGGCATAAAAGATATAGGAGAATAGTTAGGTGGAGACGGAAGAAATACTTCCAGTAGGCTATTCTGTAGTCTATTTACTGTCCTCTGTCTAGTTACTTTTCTGCTCCAGACATGGGCGTTTTCTTGGTATGCTCTTTCTCCTTACCTTCTGTTGAATTTGTAGCTTTCTTCAAGGCTCAGCTGAAGTATCACTTCCTGCAGGAGGCTTTTCCTGACCCCTCCCCACAGATTTTAGTGCCTTAACTTGCATGTCCTCCCCAAAATTATTTTGTATTTATTTTCCATGTGCTTGTGTACACATTGTTCCCTCCCTCCCCCAGAAGAATGTATACTTCTTTGAGTGCAGGGACTATTTTGTTATTTTTGTATCCTCAGAGCCTAGCATAGTACCTGTAATAGTCAGTCAGTAAGCATTTATTAATTGCTTACTATGTGCCAGGCTTTGTGCTATGCACTGGGAATACGAAGAAAGTGAAAAAATAAACCTTCCTCTCAAAAAGAACTCACAGTCAGATGAGGAAAACAACATAGAGACAGCTATGTATAAACAAGATAGATACAGGATAAATTGGGGATCATCTTAGAAGGCACTAAAATTAAGGAAGACTTCTTGCTGAAAGGGATTCTTTTCTTAATAAGTGTTTTTTTAATTGAATTCAATTGAAAGCTCCCTCTACCAGTGCATATCAGCAACTCTTGTCTAACTTAAAGCCTGAGAGACTTGATTAAGGGTACTCAGAATTAAACTGCTGAAGAGACTGAGAGAAGTAAAGAGATTTGTCTAGAGTCACCTTGCTAGTATGTACCAGAGGCAGTATTTGAACCCAAGTCTTTCTTCCATCCCCACCTAACTATTCTCCTGTATCTCTTATGCCCTTTGTGGTAAACTCTTTGACAAGTCAGTCTACAGTAGGTGCCTACTCTTCCTTTACTCTTAACTCTCTTCTTGACCTCTTACCATCAGGCTTCTGACTTCATCATCCCACCACAACTGCTCTCTGCAAAGATGTCAATGACCTTTTAACTGTCAAATCCAGTGGCCTTTTCTCAGTCCTCATTCTTCTTGACTTCTCAGCTGCCCTTGACAATGCGGATCACCCTCTTCTCCTTGTTGCTTTCTTCTCTCTGGGATTTTGGGACACCACTTGTGGTTTTTCCTCCTTCCTCTTTGACCGATTCTCCTCCTTTTTCTTAGCTAGATTGTCACCCAAATCACACTCTCTAACCAGTAGGAGTCCCACAGAGTTCTGTTCTGGTCAGCCTTCTCTTTTCCGTATACTACTTCACCTGGTGATATCAGCTCTCATGGATTTAATTATCTCTATGCTGATGATTCTCAAATCTACCTATCCTATCCATATCTCTCTGCTAACTCCCAGTTTCACATCTCCAGCTATCTTTCAGACATCTCAAAACTGGATGTCCAGTAGACATATTTTTAAAATAAGTTTTTATTGATATTTTCTCTTTCTTAACATCCTCATAATTATTCCATGTATGTGTCATCCTCCCCTTCCCAGAGAGCCATTCCATATGACAACTCCAGTAGACATCTTAAACTCAGCTAAAACTGAGCTCATTATCTTTCCTCCTAAACTTTTTCACAATCTAAACTTCTCTGTCTCTGTCAAAGCTAATACCATCTCCCCAATGCCCCAGGCTCATAACCTAGATGTTATACTGTATTCTTCACCCCACTATACCTAATCAGTTCCAGGGTCTGTTAATTTCACCTTTGTACCATCTCTCCTACATGACCTTTTCTCCTCTCATACTACCACTAGTCTGGTATAGGTCCTCATCACCTCACACTTAGACTTTTGCAATACCTTGTTGGTGGGTCAGCCTGCCTCAGTTCTCCCTACTTTAGTCCACTTTCCATTCAGCTACCAAAGTGATTTCCCTAAAGTATAGATCTGATTATGGCTTCTCATGTAGTTTAGCCTACTAAGTAACTTCCACTGGCTCTTGTCACCTCTAGGATCAAAAGCTTCTGGGGTTCAAAACTCTTCATAACCAACCTCTCTACCCCTATTACTTTTCTGGTTGTGTTATTCTGATACTCCTCACAATGTACTCTTCAGTCCAGTAATGCTGGCCTTTTTGCCTATTCACAAACAAGAAATTCCTTTTCTTTACTCTGGCCATTTTCACTGGCTGCCTCCAGTGGCTGGAATGCTTTCCCTTTTCTCTGCTTCCCTGGTTTCCTCAATTCCCAGTTAAAATCCTGTCTGCTATAGGAAATCTTTCCCAACCAACTCCTCATCATTCTAGTGACTTCCCTCTGTTAATTTTTTCCTGTTTATAGCTTGTCTATATTTGTTGCTTGTTTCCCTCATTAAATTTGAGCTCCTTAAGGACAGGGATTGTCTTTTGCCTCTTTTTGTATCCCCAACACTTAGTGCAGTGCCTGGACGTAGTAAACACTTAATACTATTTATTGACTCCAAAGTCCACCTCTGGTACCCTACACCACTACAATACCACTTGTCTTGATACATAATAGGACCAAAATAAATGTTTGTTGAATTGAATTGTGCGGTTTTCTTCAACCCAAGTATTTACATTGGCCCCTGGTCAGTTTCATTTAATAAATTAGCAACTTGACACATTGCAAAAAATCTTGTCTTTGGATTCAAGAAAAGGGTTCAAATCCCAGCTTTGCCGTTTACTTTGCCATTTATTTCTATGAATGTTCTCAAGTCATCTAAATCATCCTTGGCCTCAGTTTCCTCAACTTTAAAATGAGGCAGTTGATCTATACATCCTTTGCAATTCAAAATCTAATCTAATAAATTCATTTACTGTCTATTTTAACCTGTCATTCTAACTTTTTTTGAATTATGACTTGACTGTCATCTAACATTAGTTATCAGCCCAACTTTTCCTCATCTTCAAATCTAAAAAGCATCTGTTAAGCAGTATAGTGGAAGGAGCACTGGACTTGGAAGTCAAGAAGACCTAAATTCAAATCCTGTCTCTCACACTTACTAGCTACATACAGTCCTGGATAACTCTCTTAACGTCTCTCAGCTTCAGTTTCTTCTTTTCTGTAATAGGGATGGGGGACTGGAGTTGTGATTTCTTTGGTATAAAGGACTCAAAGGTGAAGGGAACTCCCTCAGCCAATATAGATTGATAGCTTCTCTGTAACTCATAGACTTAGTTGCCTAGAGCATTGAGAAGTTAAGTAGCTTCCCCGTGAGGATGTCATTTAATCTCTAGAGTCTTTCCTTGTATATTAAGTGAAGATAATAATACCTATTGTACCCACATCACAGGGTTGTTATGAGAATCCAGTGAGATAATTTTTAAGCTCTGCAGAACTTTAAGCAGTATATATACAAGTCAATTATTCTTCTGTGCTTACCCTGTCAAGCATATATCCCAACTCTGCTTGAATCAGTCAACAAGCATTTATTAAATATTTACTCTCTATGTGCCAGGCACTGTACTAGCTTTTGGGAATACAAAGAAAAATGAAACGGTTTTTGCCCCCATAAGTTTATTCTGTGATTCTGTGACACTGGACTCTTTACTCTTCTTCAAACAAGATAATCCATCTCTGAACTCCCTGGCATTTCCTCATCTCCACCTTTTGGCTTCCCTCGAGTCCCAGCTAAAGTCTCACCTTCTACATGAAATCTTTCCTGATTCTCCTTAATCCTAGAACCCTCCCTCTGTTGATTATTTTAAATTTATCTTGTATGTAACTTGATTGTACATAGTTGTTTTCATGTCTCCCATTAGATGGGGAGCTCTTTGAGAGCAGGCAGGATTTTATTTAACCTTTCTTTGTATTCCCAGACCTTAGCACAATGCCTGTCATGAGGAGGATATGTCTGTTATTTAATGTTTATTAATGGACTATTAGGGAAGAGGATATCTAAATAAATAACTATAGGGGTGGGTGGGTGGCACAGTGAATAGAGCACAGGCCCTGGAGTCAGGAGGACCTGAGTTCAAATTGGGCCTCAGATACTTCACACACAACACCACAAGTCACTTAACTCCAATTGTCCTACCTTCCCCCCTCCAAAAAAGCAAATAAATAAATAACTGTATACAAAATAAATACAAGGTTAATGATCTGGAGGGGAATTAGAAACTGGGAAAATCAGGAAGTAAATAGTCATTCAATATAAGCATGAGACTTCTGTTTAAGGAATGAGAGACCAAAGGCTTGTAAACTCAGCCAAAATTTTTTCCTTTTTCTTTCTTTTAAAAATTTTTCACTTTTATTATTATGAACTAGAAAAAAATCAACAAACATTTCTGTATATAAAGAACAACAGAAGAAAAGTACACAGGAAACCATAAAACTATGTACAGTTTTTTTTTTTTCTTAAAAGTGTATTTCTAATTTAACTTGGTAGTTACAAAACTGCCTTGTCTGTATTTTTAAAATGATTCATTAACGTTTTTTTATTCCTTTTTTTTTTAGTATCACTGTTCCTATTCACTTTCAAACCTTCCTCCCTTCCCCCCCTAAAAAGCTTTCCTTTATAATAGATAAGTATAGAACAGTTCTACTCACTGACTGTCTTACAATATGTGTCTTTGCTCATTTTTAGTCTATTACCTCTCTACCAAGAGGTAGGAACATAATTCATCATTGTTCTTTTGGAGTTTTAACTGGTTATTGCATTGATCATAGTTCTTAAGTCTTTCAAAATTGTTTTCCTTTTATACTAGTGTTGTAAGAATCATGAAAATTCAGACACAACTGAAATGACCGAACACCAACAGTTTTGTAGTCATTAAATAAATGTTCTGTTCACTTAAATCTGTACCAGTTCATTTAAGCCCTCCCAGGTTTTTCTAAATATGTCCGGTTTGTAATTTCTTACAATATTTCATTGCATTCATAATAATAATACATTAATATTCTGTAATAATATACCATTACATTCATATACCTTAATTTGTTCAGCCATTCCCTAATTACTGGAAATCCACTTTGTTCCTAGTTTTTTGCCATAAGTGCTTCTATAAATATCTTTGTGCATATGGGTCCTTTTCTTCCTTCCTTGACCACTTTTTATTTTATGCTAAAAATGATAACATTGGGCCAAACGGTATATATAGTTGAGTAGCATTTTGAGTGTATCTCTAGGAGTATATCCCCTACATGGCACAGTAGTAGATAGAGCGCTGGACCTGGAGTCAAGACCCGAGTTCAAATTTCTCTTCAGACACTTAATAGCTTTGTGACCCTGGACAAGTCACTTAACTCTGTTTGCCTCGGTTTCCTTATCTATACAATGAACTGGAGAAGGAATTGGCAAAACCACTAACCACAAAGAGCATACATCTCTAAACTGCTTTCTAGAATGGTGAGACCACTTCACAGTGCTACCAACAATACGTTTATGTGCCTGTCCTGCCAAAGCAATTGTCATTTTCTTTTTTTTTTCTTTGCAAGTCTGATGAATGTAAGGTAAAACCTCACAGTTGTTTTAATTTGCATTTCTCTTGTTATCAGTGATTTAAAGCATTTTTAAAGTGATGTTGATAGTTTCTTTTCTTACCATTTATTTATTGGGGAAAGGCTCTTGTTTTTCTATAGTAAATCAATTTCCTATATATCTTACATGTGACATTCTTGTTAGAGAAGCTTGCTATGAAGATTTCTTCAGCTAACTATTTCTTTTTCCAGGCAGCTAGGTGTTATAGTGGGTAGAGCTCTGGACTTCGAGTCAGTGAAGACCTGAGTCAGATTTGGCTGAGATACTTTTAAGCTATGAAACTTTCCAAGCAAGTCTCTGTCTGCACCTCAATTTCCTCACCTGTGGTGATAATAATAGTACCTATTTCATAGGGTTGTTATGGAAGATCAAATGTAAAGCACTTAGCACAGTGCCTGGAACATAGCAGATACACAGATACTTGTGTTCCATGACTTTCTTCCCCACACACAATTCTAACTGTTGATTTTGTTTGTACAAAAACTTTTTGATTTTCAAATTGTCCATTTTATATCCTTTGAGCCTCTCTATCCTTTGTTTGGTCAAGAACTCTTTCCTTATTCCTGGCTGTGAAAAGTATCTCCTTCCTTGCTCCTCTAGTATGTTTATGATATATTAGATCGTATTTTCATTTGGGACTGTCCTGGGACATAGTATGAGATGCTGGGCTGTTTTCTAGCAGTTTTTGTGTGTTAGTGAATCTTTAACCTAGAAAAGTTGAGTGACACCTTTTATTTATCAAACACTGTAGTTCTCTTACTTCTAGGTTTTGTGTACCTAATATGTTCCCCTAATTATTATTATTTTTATTTTTTTGAGACTTGGTCTTCTTATCTCACCCAGGTTATAACTGCAGAGGCCTCATCCCTTTGCTGATTGATGGTCATAGGAAACTTTGTTCTGTTCCTGTTATGTACCCTTGTTAGGTATCTAACTCCACCCCCACCCCCACCCCCCATCGTATTGGTCTGAACTTTTAGCCTTTTTATAACTCAGAGTTCCTGAGCTCAAACAATCCACCAGCCCATCTCCCTTAATAGTAGGGATTATAGACATATTGCCTATTCATATTCTTTAACCATTTATCATTTGGAAAACAGATCCTATTTTTATAAGTTTGGTTCAGTTCTGTGTATATTTGAGAAATGAGATCTTTATCAGAGATTTGATGCAAAAACTGTGCCCCAGTTTCCTGCTTTTCTAATTTTAGCTGCATTGGTTTTGTGTGTGCAAAAAATTTTTAATTTTATATAATCAAAATTATCCATTTTACCTCCTGTGAACTTCTCTATATCTTGCTTAGTCATGAACTCTTCCCCTATCCATATATCGGATTGATAATTTCTTCCAAAGTCCCCTAATTTGCTTATAATATCACCCTTTGTGTCTAAAACATCTATCCATTTCAGCTTATCTTGGTATATAGTGTGAGGATATTGATCTATCTCTAATCCCTAGTTTCTGCCAGACTACTTTCCAGTTTTTCCAGTAGTTTTTGTCAAATAGGAGTTCTTTCCTAGTGACAGGGATCTTTGGGTTTATCAGATGCTACACGAGGCTACTTTGCTAATTTGCTTCTGTATATTGTGTACCTAATTTGTTATGCTGATTGACCATACTGTTTCTTACCCAGTAAAGTAACAAATTGTTGTGATGGTTACTGCTTTGTAATGTAGTGTGACATGTACTTCTCAGCCCCTTTCCTTCACATCTTTTTTTCATTGATTCCTTTGATTCTTGCCTTTTTTTCCCCTCCAGATGTATTTCGTTATTGTTTTTTCTCGCTCTATAAAGTAATTCTTTGGTAGTTTAATAATTGCTTCAGTAGTCACTGAATAAGTAAATTAACTTAGGTAGTACTGTCATTTTTGTTCTATTGGCTCAACCTTTTCATGAGCAATTAATATTTCGCTAGATCAGCATTCATGTGAAAAATATTTTGAAATTGTGTTGATATAATTCCTGTGTGTATCTTGGCATGTGGATTCCCAAGTATTTTATACTGTCTGTAGGTTTGGGGGGTTTTTTTTGTCCTTTTTTGGAGGGGGGAAGCTAGGGCAAATGGGATTAAGTGACTTGCCCAAAGTCACATGGCTAGTAAGTGTCATGCATCTGAGGTCCTTCTGACTCCAGGGCCAGTGTTTTATTCACTGTGCCGCCTAAACTCCCCTGCAGTTATTTTTAAATAGAATTTCTCTTTCTATCTCTTCCTCCTGAATTTTGTTGGTAATATGGAATGCTGATTTGTGTGAGTTTATTTTATATATGCAACTTTTCCAAAATAGTTCATTATTTCAACTAGTTTTTTAGTTGACTGTCCAGGGTTTTCTAAGTTTAGAAGCTAACATTTATATAGTACTTATAGGGTATCAGCTACAGTGGTAAGTGCTTTACAATTATCTCATTTGATCTTTAAAACAAAGCGGGGAAGTAGGTACTATTATTATTATCTCCATTTTACAGATGAAGAAACTGAGGCAAATAAAGGTTCAGCAACTTGCCTAGGATCATACAACTAGTAAGTTTCTGAGGTCATAGGTGAACTCGAGTCATCCCTGACTCCAGTTCTAATTCTCTGTCCAATGCACCACCTAGCAAAATGTGTAAGTTTTGTTTCCTCCTTGCCTATGCTTATTTAAGACTTCAGTTTCTTTTTCTTGTTTACTGCTATAGCTCTCATTTCTAATACAATATTGAATAATAGTAGTGATCATGGAAAACCTTGCTTCACCCCAAAACTTATTGGAAAGGCTTCTAATTTATCCTCATTGGAATAATTTTTCTTTCTTTTTGTTTTTAGATAGATACTATATATTATATTAAGAAAAATGGGGGGCGGAGCCAAGATGGTGGCTTAGGAGCAGCAAAGTACCGCAGCTCCCACATAGCCACCTCAAAATACCCATAAAATATGACTCTAAACAAATTCTAGAGCTCTAAAACACACACAAATATACTTTCTGCTGAAGACAGCTCGGCTAGGAGGGACCACCTCAGTGCTGGGAGCCGAAACCAGCTCA
>JAQQSV010009338.1:0-13547 GCA_028646515.1 Pseudochirops corinnae | reverse complement strand
GCCTGGCGCCACAGGCTCCATGTGACCACATTCAGCCTATTAAGGAACAGAGTATACTTTCAAATATCCAAGGGTCCTCAGAGTCACGTAGCCACATTAGCAAAGGGCCTAGGGGCAGGGAAGATCTTTAGATTCCCATAACAGTTGCAGTTCTTACTTTGCTTCTTATGCTTATTCTTACTCATGGTTGGTCAGTCCGTGATTTTTTTTTTAAATCTCTGTGGGGCTCTGCTTCCAGAAGGGAAAGCTCTGTTCCAAATCACTGGGGTCCTTCCGGCTGCCGTAGCTCTCAGGAAGGTGCTGGGACCCTTCCTACTTACTTCTGGCTCACTGGATAATGAAGACTCCAAGACTGAGGCCCAAGATGGCGATCCAGATCCAGGCCACTCAACACGAGAGCACTTGATTCAGAACAATCGCTTAGTCCCCCTGCTTGTCTGCAGGCTGCAGGCAGGAAGCTGCAACGCGGAGGCGAATGTAAAACCTCTGTCTTTCACTTTTCTGCTCTGGAGGCCTTTCAGCTGGATACTTTTCTCTCCTGATTTCGCAATTCCCACTGACCTAGTTCTCAATACTGCTCACAGCTGCTTCTAATCCACTCACCACTCCTCTCGTCGGGCCGCCCCCAGGGCTCAGCAGCGGCATCAGGCCAGGCTGATTTTGGTTCACAGTGCTGATATGGTTCCTCATAGCCGAGCTGACTTTAGTGGGAAGTATCTTTGTGTGCGTTTTGGAGTTCTAGGATTGGTTTACAGTCCTATTTTATGGGTATTTTGGGGTGGCTATGTGAGAGCTGCAATATGTTGCTGCTGCTATGCCACCATCTTGGCTCCACCCCCCAGAAACAGTACTTCTAGGTCTGTATCTCAAAGGGATTTTTTTTTTAAAGGAAAAGGGCCATGTATGTACAAAAATATTTAAAACTTCTTTTTGTGCTAGCAAATGATTGAAAATTAATTGTACATTTTCTTTACAATTTGTGATTTATGTTTGTGATTTTATATTACTGTGTTATAAGAAATGATGAGCAGGACAATTTCAGAAAACCCCAGGAAGACTTTTATGAGCTAACGCAAAGTGAAATGAGCATAACAAGAGGGACATTGAATACAGCAACAGCAATACTGTTAGGAAAGACTTAGCTATTCTGATCAATATGATAATACAACACAATTCCAGAGGATGGGTGAGGAAAAATACTATCTACCTAAGAGAGAACTGATGAACTCTGAATGTAGATTGAAGCATACTTGTTTTACTTTTTTTTTCCCTCTATTTTCCTTTGCAATATGACTAATAGCAATTTGTGGTTTACATGATTTCAAATGCATAACTAATATCAAATTGCCTGCCTTCTCAAGGAGGAGTAAGTGGTGGAAGGGAGGGAAAGAATTTGATACTCGAAAAGTTTTTTAAAAAATTTACATTTAATAAATAAAAATATATTTTAAACCTCATCCCTTTCCCTGTCTTTGTACAACAAGCCCATCCAATCTCCACCCTTCCACTTCTCTAGATGTAGCTGCTAACAAGGCAGCCACCCTGGACGTGGCAGTATGGAAACAAGCCCTTTGTACTTGAACAATTCCTCTGCTAAAACTGGAGAAACTTGTATACATAGTATGTCAGCCTTACCTTTCCTTTCCTGACTTGTCTCCTTCTTGTGTGTGTGTCTGTCAGCTTGGCCAAGTTCAGTTCAGAATTAAGTTAATTTGTTTATTAATTTGTCAATTAATATGTTAAGTTCCAAATTTTTTTTAAAAATTAATTTTTAAAAAGGAAAATGGGGGAGATTAATTGGTAGAGATAGGCAAGAAGTCTATTGTTCAAGTAAATGTAGAGTCAAAGTTTTAGAAAAATATGTAGTAGTCTTACTTTTGATGTGCAGGTGTATATATTGTGAATTTCACAATGGGAATTATCAGTAAGATGACCAAACTGTGGGGAAGATGGGATCCTGAGTTAGGTCAGGTGCATGGTTGTCCTTCAGAGGAGATAGGAAAGTAACTAGATAGATACAGCATTTTTAAGTGCTTAGAAAATCTAAAGGGCACTTAAAAGGAAGAAATGAAAGAAGTGGAAAACGCAATAGAATGAGATGCTGAAGGGTAGAGTAGAACAAGAGAAAAAACACAGAAGAGAAAGGATATTAGGTAAGTAGCTGGAAGAGACTACAGAGTCCATCTCGTCTAACCCCCTTCTTTTACAGAAGGAGAACCTGAGTTCCAAAGAATACAAGTGACCTTCCCAAGGTCATGCACCTAGTATTTATGCTGTGTATATTTACAGATATACTGGTATCACCATGCCTTACACAGTGCCTGAACATCACAGATACTGAAAAAATATCTGTTGAAGGATAGGGATAAGGTGAGAAGGATAATGAGGAACATAGGAAGGTGGGAAAAAAAATAATTATAACCCAGAATATGAAAAACATTTTCAGGAAATCTTATAAAAATGGGAGATACACACAAAATAAAAATCAAGAGTAGAATATATCATGTAAAAAATGCAGGGCCAATCATTAAGATCTCATGATCTTAGACAAAGTTAAAGCTAAAATAGATTTAATCAAAAGAGAAAAATGGGGAAACTACACTGTGTCACCAATATTATTCAATCCTGTATTAAACTATTTAAAATAATTAGACAGTATAAGGTTGGAATATTACTATGGTATAGGGAATGATGCGCTGATAGACTTAGAGAAATATAGAAAGACTTGGAATTTATGAAGGAAGAGGTTATCTACCTTCAGAGAAACAGAACAAGTAGAAATAGACAGTATGGTCTTGTGTGCATGAACATATATGTATGATTAGAGATGTATATACTCATATATAGGTATATATGTATGTGTGTGTACATATAAATAGATCCATGCTTAATTGTAACTTTCTGGGGATGTGGGTCTGATAAAATAAAAGCTATGTAGCAAAGAACAAAAGAAAACCTACAAGGAAACAAAGAAAAGATGGACAGCTTGGACACAGTATGGAGTATTTATCATATAGGCTGCCTTGAAATGGAAATGCATTGCTTTATATTTTGAATCCTCTCTTATGTTCTACTGTGCATGTGGCAATGTTTTTTTTTCTTTTATTAATATTTTAAGTTTCAAATAAATTTTAAAATATAATAAAGTTATCATGTAACTTAAAAAATAAAAAATAAATTTACAATTAAGAAAATAAATAAAAATATATTTTAAAATGTGTTGGCTCCTTTTCAGATGTTTATGTCACCTGTAAATTTTTTTAAAGACCATTTATTTTTACAGTAATGACACTTATTTCAATGCCAAAAAGCATGAAGATTGCTGCTAAGAACTATAAAGTAAATTATCACAACAACCACAGAAAACACCCTTAGATTTAATGTGATGGAAATATCTACGTTAGTGAGAAACACTAAGACAAATACAGCCTCTAATTCCTTCAAAGGAGTGTAGTTGAATGTAGTACTTTCTGAATAAGTAATATTTTCCTCTATTATCCAAATTAACATATTTCAATGGCATAGAAACCTAATTGGTTTCTAAAAGTTATGCATTAACATGTACTTTTTTAAAACTACAAAACAACATAGCCACTCGATTATTTTCATAAAGAAATCTACACAAATAATTTTATCTGTTTAATTAAAATAAAATTGATGGATTGCAATTTATAATATATATTTTTAACAAACGATAAAATAATATAACCTACATTTATAGGTATAACATTTTTACAATTTTACCATTATATTATAAAAGTTAATAATATTATTAATACTATTGTGAGCTTATATTTTGAAAGGTGAATTATCATGATGATGA
Source organism: Pseudochirops corinnae (assembly GCA_028646515.1). Classification (NCBI taxonomy): domain Eukaryota; kingdom Metazoa; phylum Chordata; class Mammalia; order Diprotodontia; family Pseudocheiridae; genus Pseudochirops; species Pseudochirops corinnae. The sequence goes on along the minus strand of JAQQSV010009338.1, from coordinate 9,724 downwards.
TTACTTGAAATTACTTTTTTGACCACTAATAAAAATCAGTATTTTTTTTTGTCAGGCTCAAAGTTAGGAAGATTTGACTTCAAGTCCTCTCTGACACAAAGCCTGTGTGACCATGAGAAAAATCACTTAATTTTTCAGGGCCTCAGGCTGAAATAAAATTTCTGGTTCATATTGATAAACAAGTACCACTTTGATATATCAAATTGGACATCCTGCAAGCATCCTAGACTCAATACACTCAACAAAGAACATTTTTTCTTTCACTCTAAACCATCTACTCTATTAAACTTTCTATTACAATTGTGACCCCGAAAGATGCTAGAGTGAAAAAGGATTAAACGACTTGCCCAGAGTCACACAGATAGTCAGTGTCTGAGGCCACACTTGAACTTAGGTCTTTCTGACTCCAGATTTGAAACTCTAGCCGCCGTGCCACATAGCTGCCCTCAGTTTCACATTCAACGTAGGTTACCAGAACTACCAGTCCTCCTCCCCGTCTAATTCTTCTGTATTGATTCTTTCTCTTGTACATCATTTGTATAAAATAATTAATTTTTTAAGCTATTCCTAAATGGTTTTACTTTTAAAATTCATATCATACTCAGGTTTACTCCAAACTTTCTTATGAACTATTCAATTACTAATAAGAATCTTAGACATACATTTTACATTATATATACATATATATTATATATATGCACACATACATACATATACACATATATACATACATACACATGAATACACACATATAATATATGTATTAAACAGTCTAGTCTTTCGTATGTGCCTTATATTCCTCTTGGTTCTTATAGGTCAAATATTCTATTAAATTCAGGATTTCTTTTGACAAAGCCTGGAAAGTCTGAGAGTTTTATCAAATGTCCATTTTTTTTTTTCCATTCAGGCTAATACTTAACTTTTCAGGGTATGATATTTTCAGCTGGAGCCCCAGTTCTTTTGCTCTTTGATATGTTGTGTCCCAAGACTTGTGGTCTTTTAATGTCTCTGCTGCTAGGTCTTCTGTAATTCTAATTGTGGCACCATCATATTTAAATTGTTTTTATCTTGATGCTTTTAATATTTTATCCTCGAGCTATTGGTTTTGGAATTTGACTTTGAATTTCCTATGAGTTCTTCTCATAGAATCTCTTTTAAACGGTGATTGATGCATTTTTTTTCTATTTCTACTTTCCTCCCTTGTTCTAATGCTTCAGGACAATTTTATTTAATTATTTATTGTGTTATTGTAATTATTATATCAAGATTCTTTTTTGGATCATATTTTTCAGTTTATCTAATTATTTTTATATTTTCTCTTCTTGATCTATTCCCCAGATCAGTTGTTATTCTTATAAGACATTTCAGTTTCTCTTCTATTTTTTCATTATTCATATTTTTGTTTAAATATTTCTTGATCTCATAATTTCACTGACTTTACTTTGCTCAATTCTAATTTCCAAGGTGTCATTTTCTCCCTTAAGATTCTAGATCTCTTTTTCCAATTGGTTAACTTTTCTTTAATACCTTTCTTGTTTTTATTCAATTATTTTTATTTTCTTTTTTAGTTTTTCCTCTATCACTGTCATTTTATTTTTAAAGCCTTTTTTAAAAGATCATCTGAATTCTTTTTGGGCAAGTGACCATTTGACATTACTCTCTGGGGGCTTCTTTACTTCAATATCCTCCTCTGAAGATGAATCCTGTTCATCTCTATTTTCATAATAGCTTTCTATTGTTGGATTCTTTCTCCTCTGCTTGTGCATTTTTTGTGGAAATAACTTAATTTTTATATTCACTTCTAGTCCTAGGGTATGGGAAATGGTGCCTCTTGTCCCAGATTTTCAGTTCTTCTAGCCTGAAACCAAAGCCAAACCTCCAGCCTCCTCTTATTGCCCACATCCAGGGGCTTTCTGACCCACTGCTTCTGCACTCACTGGGCATATGCTGGTCCTTCTCACCCTTGCTGCTCTTCACAGCACAATTGGGTCTAGTGTTCTTTGCCAGCAGAGATTCCCTGGATCTCCCCGGGTTCAGATGCCTAACTCCTCTCACTATCCTTGTCTGGGGACAAGGCAACCTCTCATACCAACTAACCTCAGGACTTGCTGCTTGTTGTTAAAATGAAATGTAGCCTGGAAGTATTTACTCTTCACAGGGACTGAACCTCATCCTGGGATTTTTCTTCTGATCTTCTCAATTTGTCTCAGGAAGACCCAGGTTGTGCCCCTATTCTTATTTATCTCCACCCACACTTTGTTCACCCTAAGGTGCTCTTTTAACTCTTTTGTGGGGGAAAATCTTGAGAGTTTGGAATTTTCTGACCTACTTTGCCATCTTCCCAGAATCCTCCCCAATATGTACTCTTCATTCACACAGTCATGACTAAGTAAAGCCAACACTTCTCTCCTGGACTATTGCATCAGTCTTTTACTTGGTCTCCTACCTCAAGTCTTTGCCCACTAACACCCATCTACAAAGGTGAAAAGCTAGGGTCTGACCACATCATGCCTTGATTAATGAGGTCAAGTAGTTTACTTTAACCAACCAAAACAAAGATAAAGACCTCTATTTGCTATTTAAAGCTCTCCATAGGCTAGCCCCCTCTTAATGACCTCTCCATTCTGATCTAACAATATCATCCTACTTGCACTTCCTTAAAGATGATAGTACATCTCTCACTTCCATGAGCTTGCACTGACTGCCCCTAATAAATGGAATATTCTGCCTCCTCACCTCCATCTCCTTATTTTCCCTGTTTTCTTTAAGGCTAAACACCATCATTTTAAAGGGACCTTTCCCAATTTCCTCAAGGTGCTGTTATTGCCTTCTGTATGTTTCTCTACATATTTTATGTACTTAGCCATCATTTATGTGAATTCTTCCCCATTAATATTTGAGCTTCTATTTTTTTTTCTTTTTGGAGGGCAATTGGGGTTAAGTGACTTGCCCAAAGTCACACAGCTAGTAAGTGTGTCAAGTGTCTAAGGCCAGATTTGAATTCAGGTCCTCCTGACTCCAGGGCTGGTGCTCACTGCACCACCCAGCCACCCCGATATTTGAGCTTCTTAAGATTAGGAACTATGTTTTAGCCTTTTTTGTCCACTGTTTAACACAGTGCCTGAAAACTTAATGAATGCTTGCTGATTGATGGATTTGTAAATAATGTCTATACTGGCAACTTTCTCTTCTACCTTCAAACCCCAAATGCCCATGCCATGGAAGCCACTATGAAAATAAAAAAGTTTAGTTTTAAAGAATAAGCAGGCTCACAAGTGGAGGAAGTGAAAAAGCTATGATGAAATGAAGAAACATGTTAGGACAGATACAATTTGGATGTCAAAGAGTTTGACCTAGCCTGACACATATCTGGTGAACCAAGTTCACTTACCCAATTTGTTATGTTGCCAGAAATCCTGCCAAGAAGACATTCAGAATGCAAGCAACTTTGACAAAAAATACAAATTATTTCTGAGTTTTCTGCAATTTCACTAATTATTATTATGATTATTCTTGATAACATCAACGATACACATTTTCTAATGCCTATTGTCTGCCAGGTGAAGAGGTTACCCATAAAGAGGGTTAGGGTTGCTCTGGAGACCTCAAAATACCAACATGCTGGGTCCTGCCGAATGAATTCCACTCAAGTCTTCTCAGCCAAAGAAAAGTAAAGTTTATTAATAGTTCATTAAAAGTTTGCCATATGGGGTAGACTCTTAGGGAGCTTAGGTATCTGTGATGCTTGCATTGGGCAAGCAGGCCAGAGTAAGTCTGACATAGAGTAGGCCTGTGCTAGGTCATTCTATGGAGCTCTTACACCACATGGAGGGAAGATGCTGTCTTATGTACAGAGGCATCTAGGGTCTAGAGGAGGAGTTTGGGGAGGGTTTTCAGGAGGAGCTAGTGAGGACAATGCAAGGGTGGATTGATATTTTCATAGGCTCAAAGGTAGGAAGTAAATGGACGATGGAGGGCTAGGCTAGTAACAGAGGTTTGGGCCCAGCCACAATGAAATATTTATGGCCTCTGCAAATGCCTCATCAAGTGGGAAGATTTAATCAGACTTCAAGGAATTTCCCAGAACCTATACCTCAAAGATTCAAGGAGAGTTTAAGGGGGTTCCCAGAGCCTCCACCTCATCACCAGGTACTGTGATAAGTACTTTACAATCATTAGCTTATTTGATTCTCACAACAACCTTGAGAGATAATTGCTATTTTTATCCCCATTTTAGAGATGAAGATATTGAGGAAAAGAGATTAAGTTTAAGGTATGCCCAATGAAAGTGTCTGAGACCAAGATTTGCAATTAGGTTTTTCTGATTCCAGGTTTATTTCCCTAACTACTTCCTCAACAAAGTGCTTTAATTAAGCCTAAAATGCTATTAAGCACCCACACCTTCAGTGTGCATTGGTTTAATGAGATCACTTTTGTCCTGATATCTAAGTGAGAACACTTGCAATGGAAGTAATTTTGCTTGGGGAAAAATAGAAGTAGGTAATTTTGGAGAATATAATAGTCTTGTAGGTAGTGAAGGCATGGAGAAGAAACTGCAGGCCTGGTTTAATAGTCAGGGTCTTGCTGCATAAAGAGAACAGCAGAAATGAGAATTGTGGAAAAAGCAGATGCCAAACACAACCTGCTATTTGATTTAGACTGGCCAAGGATAAGAGGTAATATGACTGCACTACTCATTACTGTTTACTTTTGGGGACTCTTTGTTTCCAGAATGGTATAAATTTTACTCTGGATTATATTTTGAACATAGAAAAATTAACAATAATGATTAATGTAAAAAGATATTAATAATAATGATCATTATTTCAGAGAGCTTTAGGGTTTGCAAAGTATTTTATATTTATTATCATATTTCCTCACCACAGCAGACAAAGAAACTGAGGCTAAAAAAAGTTTAAATTACTTAACGGGATTCATATAGTTAATAGATATGTGAGGCAAAATTTGAACTCAGGTCTTCCTGACTCTAAGTCTAATTTTCAATATAGTGAGATAACTAACCTGCTTGGTGTTTTTTATTTGTTTGTTTTGGAAGGGGAAGTTGGGTGTGGCACTTTAAGGTCACAGAATGCATTGCATAAATTGTCTCATTTTCTCCTCACAAATCCTCTGTAAGATCAATGATGTAATTATCTTCCGTTTTACAAATGAGGAAACTTAGCAACTCCAGGACACCATGCTGGTATCTGTACAAACCAATCAGACTTCTAACTCAGACCTTATAATTCTATATCCTGGGCATTTTCCATTTTTATTGCCTGGCCAAGGAATTGAACCATCATTTATAGCAATGTTTGTATGGGAACATTTCTACTGAGTTCCAAATCATTTACAAAAGCAAATGAACTGTTGGAACACACTCCATTTGTAATTGGGGACAGCCTGTGCTCCCTGCTTTGGTTGGATGTCCCTTAAGTGCTGTTGCTGGATAAGCAAAGGACTTTATAATTTCCTGTTAAAAGTGTCATTACAGAGCTGTTGAGTGTATTTGCATGTATCCTTAGACTAGGTCCTCACACCTCCTGTCCTTGTCAGATGTCTCAATTAATCTTTTATTCCTATTAATGTTGTAAAAAAATTATTTGGCTTCCCAACTTTTATTTTCCTTCCTCAAAATTAATAATAAAAAAATTAATAATACTTGTAGTATTGGTGTAGAATTTACAGAAGCCTTTGACCTTTGATAACAAAGACATCATTTATTTCTCTTTTATACTTTTGCTTACATGTCCTTTAGACATAAGACAACTTTCAAACCTTATTTTTCTTCTAATTGCTTTTCTACCAGTAACTTGTTATTCAATCTTCCCATCCCATTCCTGCCGCCCCCCTCACCCCATCTTCCCTTCTAGTATTCAGCTTTACTACTTCAGTGTCCATCTGCTTTGGGATATTGGAAGTACACATCTCCTTCAAAAAAAAAAAAGCTACTAGAGATGTGCATATCTAGACCTTCATGCAATATTTATAAGCTCTGTCAGTTTTCTTCCTCCCCTTTCATTGCGTTCTGTGATATTCAGCACTTTCTGCAAAGATCATAATAAAAAACAAAAATAGGAAGATCAAAGGAGGTGCTTAACTCCCAGTGACATGTCCAAACGGTCATTCTGGATTTCTCTAATATGTCCATCTAATTTGTTTTCTCATACCCATCTGAAAGAAAAGCATCTTGAGAAAGTTTTCTTACATGAGTCTATCCATCTGTTAATGTAGCCCCTGTGCCAGTAATTCACAAGTAATGGCTTACAGCTGTGAACTCTGGCTCCTGAGCTGTTTTGGCCATTCAGTAATTACAACAGTTTCATTAACATTTAAAGGAAATAGTCTGCTCAATATCAATTAGGGACTCTCTGCAATATTATAACTCCATTCTTTATATTTGCATTTGACATTTAATATTCTGCACACATAAATTCTGGGTCTTGGAAATGTATTGCCATAGAAGGTCAAAATTAATCCAGAGACCATCTCTACCTAGCTCTAGTAAGCTTTAGGAAATATTTCTGCTGAACTGGTAACATGAAAGGTCATTTTAGGGCACTTTTACACATCTGAACATTTAAGTACTTTCCTACTCACTAAAGCTAAGGTTAAAGAGTTTTTTTTCAATGTCTGCTATATCTCCTGTATTCTAAGGAAATTCCAAACTTATCTGAAACAGATTTGGATAGTATTAAGCAGGAAGATGGCATCTATTACTTGTAAATCTTTTCTAACTGCTACAATATTTAACTTAAATGATTGTGAGGGTCTGGTGAACTTCAGTATATACATATACAAATACATATATAAATACATACACATACACATGTATACACAATGTGTACATATGTGTGTATACATATATGCATATATAGAACTGCAAAAAAAAAACCACCTAAAAAAGTTTAATTCAGAAATAGTCATTAACTAGCACCAGAATCATTAAATGGAATTAAGCTATAGTACTGATTGACACAGAGTCAGTAAGAGGAGGGCTGAATGCCTAGAAATATAAATTGAGGATCACAGACTACGAATCCTACTCCTTGAAGAACTGTGTTCTGTTGAATTGGGCACAAAGGCAGTGTCAGAGGAATGCACAATTAGATAAAGGCTCTTTTTCTAGAAATAGGGGAAAAGATGGAAGCTTGCTCATAGAAAACAATGTAAGAGACTAGCTACTGGAATTGGGAGAAAGAGATACTAGGTGAGAGAACACTCAGCAGCAAAACTGGGTGATTAAAAGGCCCTTGCTTCAATTTTGTAAAAATATTTCTATTCTCTGTGTGTAGGGAGAAAAATTTCAACCTCAAAGTTTGGAATAGAGGGAGACGATTCTAGGCAGATGGCAGAGTAGGTCAGAAAACCTTTAGTTCTTCAAACAAAAAGACATAGTATCAACTCAGAGCATCAGAAATAACCACAGGGTAAAGCAATGTTTCTCTTGAGACAATGTAAGATGACCTCAGGTAATAGCCTACCTCTACGGATAGAAGCTTGGTCTAAGTGAAGTGCAAGCACTTACAGATCTACCATGTAGAATCAACAAAGAATAAGCCCTGGGGCCACTGGGTTGAGAGGCAGCCTCAGTTCTAGAAACTTTCATCTTGCCAACAAGGCTGGGGCTGGGGAGAAGATTGAAGGACATTTCATTGTTGAGGGATGCCAAGCACAGCCAGAGCTGTGGCTATGGGAAGAAGGAGTTAGCATATACCTGGTGAGTGCAATAGTGAGGTCAGGGAACCTGTTGGCTGTGGGCACTTACAGGAGAGCAGAGGCCCTGGTTTTACTTCTGGGACAGAGAAGCCAAATATAGTTTGCAGTCATTGGAAGGACTTCAGGGAGCAAGATCATTTGTGGGACAGCCCAAGACAGCCCTCAGGAAAAAAAAAAAAAACCAACAGTAAGGAGGTGAGACTTGGCAGCATTCCACATACCTCAGGACTACAACTTGATTATACTCAAAGCTGCAAGCATTACTTTTTCAATGAGAAACATTAAATTGTCGTAAGAACAAAAAGAGTTCTTGGAAGACCTTAAAAAAAAAGACTTTAAAAATCAAATAAAAGAGATTTAGGGAAAATTAGAAATAAAAATAAGAGCAATCCAAGAAAATAAAGAAAATTATAAAAAGGAAATCAACCAACTGGAAATAGAGAATCAAAACCTTAAGAAAAAATAAGTCCTTGAAAACTAGAATTAGACAAGGCAAAGCTAATGACATTCTAAGATACCAAGGAATCATAAACAAAATAAAAGGGAAAAAAAGGAGAGAAAGTGAAATATCTCATCAGAAAAACAACTGATCTTAATAACAAATGGAGGAGAAATAATATAAGAATAGTTGGACTCCCTGGAAATTAAAATTTAAAAAAAATCAATATATTATTACAAGAAAGTATCAGAAGAAATTGCTCTGATTTTCCACAACTTCAAAGGAGAAATAGAAAAAAAAAATACATTGATCACCACCTGAAAGAGATTCCAGGAAGAAAATTTGCAGGTATAACAGCTAAATTTAAATCTGCAAGTTAAGGAGAAAATATGGGAGCAGCAAGAAAGAACAATTTACCCAATTTTATATAAAAAAAACAATTTACTAAATGTAACAATTTATCATGGCATATACTAGACCTTGCAGCTGCTATACTGAAGGACCATAGGTCTTGGAATACTGTATCCCATTGAACATGAGTTGGGGTTATGACTCAGAGTAACTTATCCAGCAAAATTAAGTATAATACTGAATGAAAAAAAAAATGGACATTTAACAAAACTCAAAGACTTTCAGGTTTTTGTGACAAAAGCCCCAGACCTTCAGTGGAAAATCAACATATAACATCCAGGAGAAAAATAAGATAAACTTTAAAGACCAGTAATAAGGGACTCAGTAAGGTCAAATTGTTTACTTTGTATATGTGAAAATATTAGCAGTACTCTAATGATTGTCATCATTTTTCAGGTAGTTTGAAAAGAAGGTATGGACTGAGCTGAGTATGATGGAGTGATTCTAAAATAAAATAAAACTGTGTAGTTAGAGATAAAAAGGAGTAATTATCTCAAACAAATGAGGCATAAAAAGAAAAAAAATGATACAGAACAAGCCAGTAGGGGGAAAGGTGGGTAGTGCTGGCACCCTGCTCTCATTGGGAATGGGTTAAAGAGGGAACAACATATATGTCTAGAGGGGTATAAAAGTGCTAAATTCAGAAAGAAATAAGAGGCACAGGTGAGAGGGGGGGAGAATAAGGGAAGGATTCTCAGAGGGATGGGTAGGTTAAGGAGTAGGAGGGCAAGGTATATAGAGAGGAATGAGGAAGGGTAGGGTAAATAGGATGAGAAGAATAGAGAGGAAAAATAGGAAGGAGGACAACGCACATTAAGTAAATTTAGCATAGAATGTGAACAGGACAAATTTGCCTATAAAATGGAAATGGATAAGTGATTAAAATTTTTAATTCAAGAATATGTTGTTTTCAGGAAACATTATATAAATGAGAGATACACACAAAGATAAAATAAAGGTAAAGAGTAGAATTTAGTATGTAAAGAAATAGGTATAGTGATCATGATTTCAGACAAAATTAAAATTATAATTAGTCAAAAGTGAAAAATAGAGAAACTATACTATGTGTCAGCAATATTATTCAACATTATTTTAGACCATTTAAAATACTTAGACATTATAAAATACCTGAGTATATACCTACCAAAAAAGTTA
>JAQQSV010009336.1:0-13548 GCA_028646515.1 Pseudochirops corinnae | reverse complement strand
TCTCTCTCTCTCTCTCTCTCTCTCTCTCTCTCTCTCTCTCTCCCCCTCCCTCCCTCTCTCTCTCTCCCTGTGTCTGTCTGTCTCTGTCTCTCTGTCTTTGTCTCTCTCTTTCTCTGTCTCTCTTCTCTTCTCTTCTGTCCCTCTCCCTTTCTCTCTCCATGATAATTATCTAAAATCTAAGTTGTCATGTTGTTTCTCCAAAACTGAAAACGTGATTGTTTTTAGAGGGATAACTTTACCCAGATGGCTGTGTTTTAGGTTTTGGTTTTAAATCAGCCTCTAAATATGTCATGTGTCATTGGCTTCTGTCCATCTTCGTCTTAAAGAAACAGTGTGATGGTATTGATATGATTTTTCAGGGACTTAAATGCTATGCCCCGTGTGCCATCATAACTTTGAAGTCTCTTGTGACTGGCTCCTTAGAAATACAAAGTTTTATTCATCTCTTGGAAGCAAAAAAAAAAAAAAAAAGGCCCAGTTTCCTAAGACCTGGAAAGCAGTTCCATCTCCCTCCTATGTCTTGGGGGGAATTGGAGTTGGCTACACAGCAGGAAATGTAACCCCCCACTACAACATAACAAACAACCCTGACAGGTCTGGATGTTGCGGCCGCTCAGATTTCGCTATCCAGGAAATCTATAAACCATGCGGAGCTTTCCAAAGTCATTAACGCCATCCCTGTATTGATGATTTCATTTCTCCATTATAGAACGGTGGCCTGGCTACCTCGTGACTTTTGTCATGTTCCCTTTCTCTCTCTCATCTTCTCCCTGTATCACTCTCTCCCACCATACACATACACACTTATTTCCCACAAAAAAAAAATCCATTGTGAAAATTGATTTGGAGATCAGCCTTGATAAAAGCTCTCATTCAGTCCTCCCCAGCACTGCATGGCTGTCTCAGGAAGGGCTGATTATTTGGATGCCCGGGCATAAGCCGCCCCATCAGACGCGGAGTTGTGCGGAGATTAACGGGGGCCCTGCCGACCATTCGTCACACAAATCACGGTGCCACGGACTGAAATACAATTAATCATTTTTTCCCCCTGGATTGAAACCTTTTATCAGGTGTGTCAGTTTCATTATTCAATAAGCGATTAGTAACAGCCATTGTCATTTGGTAGTTAACAACTCAGATCTTCCACCTGGGCCAAGCATCACATGGAGGAGGAAGTTTCAGTGCCCATCTGTCCCAAGGAGAGCCAGCTGAACTTGCCAGGCACTGGGGGAACAGCTGCTGGAAGATGAAAGATGAGAATGCCCAGACAGGAGCTGGGGCTTTTCACTCTGGTCCCCTTGGGGCATCTGTACATCTCACCTGAAAGTCAGGGAGTAACAGGAGAACGGAATTGTGTAGAGGGTCCTCTGGCACTTGGAGCATCATGAGATGGCAGATAGCGAGAGGCTCTGGGCTCAAATGTCGTCTTGACACCTTGGTCAAGTCACTTACCCTTTCTCTGCCTCAGTTCCCTCCACTGTAATAACATCCTTCCAGGGCTGTTAGCATCACATAAGATCACATTTGTGCAGTACTTGGGCCATCGCAGGTGCTTCTTATGTTCCTGTTTCCTTCCCTCCGACTTAGCAATATCCCAAGGGTAAAGTCTCTGTCTCCCTCTGTACCATAGTGCCGTGGTCTTCAGAGTGGATGTGAAAGAAGGGCGGGCTGTTAACCAAATGGAATGATCAGGAGAGTATCAAAAATATTTTTTTTCCTAAAGGAAATACATGTGAAGCTTCATTTTCTTTTTTCATTTATTGAAAGAAATGTATCTCTACTTTTGCATGCCGCTATTCTGAATGTCAGCGAGCTTTCAGAGAAAGACCACTGTCTTCTTCGTCACTCTCAGTGTGTCTGACAGTTCCTAACACAATGGTATGTGTGTAGTAAGGATTAAGTACCAGCAGGTAGATGAAAAGAGGAATGAGTGAATGGACGAGTGGGTGAGTAGGTGAAGAACTTCTCATTTCCAGCACATTGCACTAGAGACACACACCCACTGCACCTGTCCTTGACTGCCCGAAACAAGCTTTGTGGACATTTCTCTCCAGTCTAGCTCTCTCTAGCAGTACTGGTCCCCTCCCCCCCAACATGACAGATGGAGTTACATGGGTGCCATGGACCCTACTCTGTATTTTGTTATGTCCTTTGTAATTCCAATTTTTTAGCTCCTGTATTCTGATTTTTCCTTTCCATTCACATAACCAAACAGAAGTTTGGTAACTGAAATATCTTTTAAAGACCTTGCAATCAGAGAACCATGGAGTTAGAGTTGGAAGGAATTTGAGAAGCCATCTAGCCAACCTCTCATTTTTACATAGCAGGACACCAGAGCGTAGGAAGGGGTCATAGAATGCTGACATTAAGCATCAGAGGGGAGGGTTGAGCCCCAGGTGCTCAGACTCCAAAGCTGCAAGTCTTTCTCCTCTACCAAGATGGTACTTCTTCTACCGTGGAGTTGGCCCAAGTCTTGGTGGGAGCTCCTCTGTTTCTATACCTCATGAAGGTCTGTCCACCTTGGGATCCCACAGTGATGGTTCCACATGAGCCAGTCTTTCTTATTATGTGATACCCCATTGCAGCTGCCAGAGCATATGTTGACTTCGTGTCCTCATAGCCATTGACTAAATTCTTTTTTCATAAAGATCTGCCCGAATGTGGTCAACTTTATTTTCCAGCTTCCTGTTCATCTTCTAATGCCCTCCGCATGTCATGGAAATAGAAAGCCAGCCCAGGTGAATCTGCTCATATTGCCATTTTAAATCTGCTTAATACTGGCCCTTTCTCTATCACTTTCTATCACTTTCTCCTCCCTTCTTCTCCCACCAAAGCCCATCCCAGGTGATGCTTCCTGTCCCAGCTACTCCCCGTAACCCCCGGGGTTACTATTCTCACCCTCTTGAAATTGTGTGAGATTTTCCTATTTATTCAGGCCCATGTTGTTTGTTCCCAATAGAATATAAATTCCTTGAAATCAAAAACTATTCCACTGGCATGTTGGTTTTTTGGTTTTTTTTTTTTTTTTTGGCCCCTAAGCTTAGCAGGGTTCTCTATACATTAGGTGCTTAATAAAAGGTTGCTGGACTGAATTGAAGGCCATCACCATCTCTTCTTCTATGATCTGAATTTGGTCTCATGCCTCTTTCCACATTTTCAACTTGCCAAAGGCTCTAAAAATAGTATGAACCCATCTTATTTTGCTTTTCAAGTTCTATCACCCAAGTAACTCTTTAAGTGAACCTTTATAAAACAGACTCAGTTTGTTGCTAATTTTTTTTGAAAAAATTCCGCAGATCATGTCACAGCAGAGAAAGCATATGACCCCAAATAACTCACATCTCACTGACACCACCACAATTCTGGAAGATAGGGAGAACGAGGACCATTTTTCTTGATTTACAGATGTGGAAATTGAGGCTTAAGGACTCTTCTTCCGTGAGACTACTGCTGTAATTAAGGACTAAGTGTCTCTAAGTCAAGGAGATCCTTGGAATCAGCCCTGAGCTGGTCCTGCCAAAGTTAACAGGCTTCGAGGCTCAGCTGTGGCTTGGCGTCTGAGTGAGGGGAGGTTCATTACCAGCAAGTTGGCCTTGAGTTTTTCAGCCATGACAACCCAAATGAGTATGGCAGTGGTGCGATAACTAGCCTCCGGGTTAGGAAGACCTGAGTTCAAGTTGTGACACAGACATGTGGGGCCTATGTGACCCTGGACATGTCACTTCAATTCTCAGTCCCCTGTAAATTACAGAGAAGGTGTCAAGTGGCACTGATGGAGGGAGTTTCTATCAGGAGTTCTTGATATTGAGAAAATACCTAGCCTAGTCACTCTCCCTATGGCAACAAAATCTGTGTGGTCACACATGTGTGTACTGCATATACAGGTATGTGTGCATATATAAGTATGTGTGTATGTATAGTATATACGTAGAGATAAATATGTGTTTGCATGTATTTCACATATATATATATATATATATATATATATATTCGAGAGTTCTTAGGAAAGGAACAATTTCAGTAATTAATCAAGCATCAAATGCTTATCTCAAATGATTGCCATGTCACCCTTCCCCATGTTCAAGCCACTACCTTTTCCTTTGGCATTAACTCCCCCTCCCCCCCTTTCATCATCTGACATAGCCCTGGAGGCCGATAGGTGCAGTTTAGTGCCTGGACCTCAGTGACTCCAGGGGATGTCTGATCATGAGGTCCAACAAAGCCATGCATGCCTGCCCGTTCCGTGTAACTCTCACGTTCCCCTAGCAATTGGCCCCCGAGGGTGCACCCGGTGTGTTATTTTTCCTTACAGTGCGGGGATAGGTGGTGTCCAAGGTTTATGACTCATTCTGCACCCTCTTTTTCACTCACGTTTTTTCAGTGACATCCTCCGTGCCACCTTTCCTATGTAATTCCTCATTCACAGTTTGTTACAGCCTACACATATGTGCCACAGGCTTCCCCTTTACACATTGGACCATTCAGTTCTCCAGAGACCATTATGTTCCATCATTCACAGGCATTCAACACTGAGAAGAATATGGCCATGTAAAACTGATGAACTCTTGGTTCAGGGAGAAACTTGGGGTCCCTAAAGGAGCTGTGTGACTTCCCAGAGACCATTTAGCCCACTCTCCTCCTCCTGCTCGGTCCTAGGTCTAGCTCATTGGCACATAGTAGGCATTTAACATACGTCGGTTGACTGGATATTTGTTTGATGCAAAGATATATCATCTCAATGTGGGCTAAATGCCCAACTCTTTCATTTTGCATTTCTCACGTTTTAAGGATTTCCCTTCATTCTAATGCTGTACTCAGTTAATACTTGGATCGAGGGAATTGGAAACTGCAAGATGAAAATCCTCTTACCCTGGTCACCTTCAACTATTAAGATTCCAGAAAATTTAAAAAGTTGATGCATGCAGTGGGAACAAACTCCTGGGAGAGGAAACGCCTCATTTCATTGTCCTGGGTCTTTTTCCTTGACTGGAATTGCCTGCACTGTCTACGGAATATAGCTATGTTGGGTTTAAAGGAAGATAAGAAATATAGAACGATACATCCTTGGTAATGGATTTAAATGCTTCTTGTTTATCAGCCTATAACGGGCAAGATTACAGACTCCCCACTCCATAGATGAAACTGATGGTCCAAAGCCAGGCCAGGATCAATCCTTCACCCTGGGAAAGGAACACTTGTCTCTGGAATGAGAGAGTGAGTAACCGTTCCTTCTTCTTCCGAGCAAGGCAGCCTGGCGTGCTGAGCAACAGCAATGGCGATTTCATGAGAAGAGCCTCATGGGCACCACCCCAGCTCTGACCCTTGAGACCTTGTTGATGTGCTGTCGACCCCTTCCTCCATGTTATTGAATGTGATTTCTTTGTTTCTCCCTAAGAAAACATCTCTTTGCTCTGGGGCTCTCAGCTCAAGCGCCACATCTGCCAGAGCCTTCCGTGGTCTCCCTACTCGCTAGTGGCCCCAGTTACTTTGTGTTAATTTTGCAAACAATTGATATCTCCTTATCTCATCCTAGTAGACTGTAAGCTTCTTGAGGGCAGGGACTCTCATTTTTGGTTTCATGTCCCCAGAACCTTGTAGGGCACTGGTATGTATATGGTGGGTGTTTAATAAATGCATCTTGATTGATTGATCTTCATTTGGAACCACCATGAATTAAATGTCTGGTCTCACCATTGCGGGGAAGGGACAACATGACTCTGATGTCGAAGCAACCAATAACAACCATGTCATTTTTTAAGTCTCATCTGGACTAACAGGGAAGGGGGGGGACAGAGGCGTGCTGAGCATTTCCCATGCTCCAGGCATCACACTCAGCCTTCACCGTCCACCAGGCAGTACAGCCTGCTCTGGGGCCACACTCGCGTGTAAAGGCACTCAGCGGTATGCATGTCACCTCTCCCACTAGATCGGTCGCTCCTCGAGGGGATAGAATGTACTTTTACTCCCATCTCTGTGTCTCTAGCACTCAGTGCACTCTCAGTCTCTGGCACCCATTAGGTCCTTAATAAATGCTCATGGATTGATTAGAGATGACCCCAGGTTCTCAGAGGCTGTGCCCACAGTACACACGTTTAGACAGGTACAGGTCAGACCTGGAGCAAATCTACCTGTGCCTGTCATCTGTGGACCCGACTGGCAAAGTTGAGATGTATTCAGTGTGGGGTTTGCTGCCTGGGGATAGAGCTCATCAAGAAGGAATGTCCCCTGAAGCCTGGACTGTCTGCCATGTGCTCTAGTGGGGGAGAAGCCCTGCCAGTGAGGTAGAGGGACCTGTAAGGACCTTAGTGAGGTAGGACAACTGCAGGTTGTAATTTCGGTACAAGGGGAAGGGCAGCATCACTACCATCCAAAGACCAACCTGGGCTTACTTACAACCTCTGTAACCTTGGACCAATTCCCCCACTGTGCCTCAGTTTTCACATCTGTCAAATAGGGGAGTAGACAGCCTCAAAGTCCTCAGAGATGCCTTCCAGCCCTGGCTCCATAATCCTCGGAGCAGCAAACTGCAAGTGAGCATGGTACAGACAGAAGTCCCAGGAGAGTCAGTGCCCACGAGAGGACTTTCCAAGGATCGGAGGTATCCGGCCTGTCATTGGCAGATGAAGAGCCTGGGGCTTTAAGGAGGGAAGGTACTCGACCAAAGACACACAGATCTAAAGTCTCAAATTTGGAGGGAGCTCAGAGGCCATCAGATCCCTCCCTCATCTTCCAGGTGAAGACACTGAGACTCATAGGATGGAAGGGACTGTTCCAAGGCCACACAGATCAGAGATCTAGCATGCAAAGGAACCTGGAGTCTGACCCTTCTCATTTTACAGATAAAGAAACTGGGCCTCTGCAGAGGAAAGAGACTTGGCTAAGGTCACACACCTTACAAGGAGAGCTGTGATTCTCCCCCAGGTCATCTGACACCAGAGCCAGTGTGCTTCCCACTCTACCATTAATGTCTGGGGACCTTCCTCCCTCTGGAAAACCTGCCATTGAAGAAGAGCTGATACAGAGCCAGCCACAGAAGATGCAGGAGCAGCTGATATGACCCTGAAAGATGGGCCGTGAAGCTGGACTGTGGCGACCTTGTTTCTAGTTGTCCCTTCCTCCGCCACACAAGTGTTGAGATGCTCAGAAAAGGACCCTCGCTGCCCATGTAAGTGACCAGTTAGACCTGAATCATTTAGAAAGGAAAGAAAACAGTAATTTACATGTGATCATTCTGTGGTCATGCGGAGTGCTGGTCCTGATGGGAAACTTCCGAGGTTGGTGAGATCTTGTTCAATCAGACCCAGCAGCGACCAGAAGGTGCAAAATCCCCATCATGGCAGGGGCCCGGGCCAGAAATCTGCCGCGTGGGCCCAGAAGGGGCCTCATGGCAAGAAGAAATCAGAAAGTGGCCATTCTCTTCCTTGGGTTTTCCCTCATTCATGCACTCACCGGGCTCTCAGTAGTGCCCACTATGTGCCAGGGACGGCAACAAAGCCTTTCCTGCCCTCGTTCTTATGGGTGAGACTGTGGCACACCAGTGGGTAAATGCAAAATGGACAGAAAGCCATTTATGGGGTGAGGGAGGCTCTGCCCAATTGTTGGCATCCAAACGGACTTCCCGGAGGAAGCAGCGCTCAGTCTGAGCTTTGAAAGGAGCTGGACATTCTCTGAGGTAGAGGCGAGGAGGGAGTGTGTTCTAGGCATGGAACGGTCTGGCTGAAGGCACAAAGACAAGAGATGGGATTTGGGGTCTAGGGAGAGCAAAGGGGCCATTTGGACTGGAACATGAAGGGCGTGAAGAGTGACGTGGCTATAGCCAGGAGGCAAGAGGCTTTTAAAAGACAGACAGAGAAGGTTGGAGTTTATTCTAGGCACAATCGTTGTATTTCTTTTCTTAATTTCAAAAAAGCAGTAATGTCTTACAGATGACTTCCATGAAACGGGTAGGATGGCAGGTCTCTGCTGCATTCTGCTAAGTACCTACTATGTGCAAACCTGCTAGGTCTCCAAGACCTGGTTGCTGAGTTCCTTGTGAGGGACAGGGAGCCTTTGAGGTGTGCCAAGAATGCGTGCCGTATTATAACAGATATCTTTGCAAATCTTTCCTGATTCAAATGGCCACAAGTCAAGGAAGTTGATTGACAGATGACGCTCCCAGTGTCTCATTTACCCAACTCCCCCTGCCCCGGGTTGTGGGAGATCAAATGCTCTACTAAGGAGGCTTGTTTTCCAGTGTTGAAGCTGGTGGTCCAGTGATCACAGCCAAGCAATTACGGCCCTGTTAGATAGCATGAAGAGTAGTCATTAAATAATTATACCTTGGATTAGCTGCTTTAACTGGTCATTGCCTTTGAAATATGATAGTACAATTGGAAGCTTTTATTAAAAGACAATTTTTTTCAGGGTTGTTGAAAAAGATTTTTTTACGTGTAAAAGACCTGTAATTTTCTGCAGAGGCAGATGACAAACTGGGGAGGGGGAGGTCTGGGAGGTGGGCAGTAAGGGAAAGAAAAATGTTTCCAATTAACATTTCTTTCTGTCTTAGGAAGACAGAGACGGGTTGGGGACGCTGGCAGCACGCAGGCCGGCTTGCCCTTTGGCCTTGTCTGTAGTTACTCCAGTAAGAGAACCAGGCTGGCCAGAAACGAAGCCCAGATGGGCCGTTCCCTGGACCTGATCTTGAGGGGAGATTCATTTGGGGTTGATGTGTTTTTTTTCTTGTGCAGATATTTCTCCCCATTTTGAGTAAGACATTAGTGTTTAACTGTACCTTTGGGGCAGTCAAAAAAATCACAGGTATGGAGCTGAATGGGAAACCATCTGGCCCAACTGCCTTCCTTTACAAATGAGGAATCCAAGACCCAGTGACATTCACAGGATCCTGGCTCTAGAGTTGAAAGGGGCGTTGGATGGCTTCTGCTTCCTTTACTATAGAAAGTGGCTTACACAAGGTCCACGCGTGGCCCGGCTTGGATTGAGATTCATGGCGTATCACTCCAAAGTCTACACTCTTTCCACATATTGCAGTAGAGTTCATTTTGACAAAGCTTGTCTGATCCAAATGGTCACTTATAAAGGATTACAGCTATGAAAAGTCATTTGACCCTATGTACTGTGTTGTGATCTGACCTTTCTTGGGAATTTGACTTAAAAAAGCAAATTATAGATTCAAAAGAAGCATCAGAAGTTGGGATGATGAAGCCAGGATGGCTTTGGGGAAATTTAATTTAAAGATGTTTTCTTGGAATATGATCATCAGAGATCACTCTAAACCAAGAACTCATGTTACAGATGGGGAACCTGAGTCACAGAGCGCTAAAGCAGCTCGTCCAGTGTCATACACTGTGTGAGGGATGGAACTCAGACGTAGGGTTCAGGCCCCCATTTTCTATTTCCACTCTACTAGCCTTTTTCCTTTTATCACCAGTGGATTCTTCATAACCTTCAGGTGTGTGACCGTCCAAGGTTTTTTGAAATTGTTCTGCCCCTCACGGCATGTGCCAAGAGTGGAGCCCTGCCACAGACAGAGGCCTGGTGCTGGCCAGGTCTCTGAGTCCTTCCTGTGGAGACATTCCATTTGTTTTCCTCCGGCCCCCAGTGAAAAAGCTCTGATGGACACATTTTTGTATAGTCCTCATTGATGTTTCAGAGGTCTCCAGTTGCACCATATTGGGGGAAAAAACTGAACTTCCAATCTGACACAAATATCTTTCTGCCTAAGTGTCTTTTAGACGCACATTGTTGGTGATATTAGCAGTAGACTTGGTGTTCCGTTAAAATACTCACTTAGTATAGGAATGGAACTGAGCTTTGCATCAGCACCTCGGTAGGTTGTCCAGGCCAAAAGAAAAGCCTCCTCTCAAACCCAACTGGCATTGCAGGTTTCATGGCATACCCTGAAACTCCATCTTCATTTTGTAAATTCCTTGTTTTATCAAGACAGTGGTGTTTCCCCTGTCTACCTATAGCAGCCCACCATGACGGCCTCCATGGCAATTTTTGCATCTCATTTATGAGGTCTGCTGAAGCCGCCCTCAAGGAAACCTTATTTGCCATTACATTAACAGGGTGGCTTGTTGCCAGTAAATTAAAATAGCACCATTAAGGTTACTTAGTTAATCCAACTTCTGCTCTGTATCCCATTATCTTTTGAGCTCCCTGGCCAGGGCAGCACCTCAGATCTCCATAGTAGGAGTATCTTCTTGCATTGTAAGAAATGGTGAATACCAAGAACTCCAAAAACCCTAGAAAGACTTGTGTGAACTGATACAGAGTGAAGAACCAGGAAAGCAACCTACACAGTGACCACAATAATCGTGAAGTAAATTAGCAAAATTTGAAAAACAAAATCACATTCAAAGACATAATTACAGAAATATTTGTAGCAATATTTGGGGGGAGTTGCAAAAAATGGAAATTTAGGGGGTGCATATCAGTCAGAGAAGAGACTAACCAATTGTGGCAGACAAATGTAAAGAAATACCATTGCACTTTAAGGAATTACGAACATAAGACACAAACATCCAGAGCCACTTGGGAATGTAGCAGAATCAAGAGAGCGGTTTGTGCAAGGACTACAATTTTATGATATAAATGAAAACAATCTTGACTAACGTGAGCATTCCAACCAATGCGGTGATGAGAAGTGACTTCAATAAGCCTGTGGTGAGACATTTTTCCCTGCTTCCAACAGAAAGGTAGCAGATTCCAGGTATGGGATGAGAAGATGTCAGACATGACCACTGTCATGCCAGGGTGTCAGTTTGGCTTGTACGTCTTTGTCACTGGGTGGGGGCTGTGAGGGAATGAATGACCTGTTGGGAAGTGACAGCAGTGTTACCCAAAAATCAATTAGAAAGATAACGGTCTAAGATGCTGATGGAATAACATGAAAGAAACACTAGTCCCACTGGAAATTGATCCAACGAAGTGATTTTGCTTTCTGAACGCATGCCCTATATTTGCTTGGCCTCGAGGTTTTTTTTTTAATCCTTTCAAAGGCCTTTTAATGGATGTTTCAACATGACTACATCTCTGTATGGCATCCTACAGGAAAAAGACCGTGATGTCAAGCCCCTTCACAGTTGAAGTAGTGAGTTCACATAGCGTAAGAATCTTTGGGGTTGCGTCTTGTGAAAAAAAGATCCCCCCGCTATTCTCCGAGAACACAGAACATTGACACAACCTCGTTGAGCAAACGCAGGCTTGGTCCCATGGCCGGCACAAAAGAGAGAGCCCCCAAGCTGTAGCTCCACAATGGCATCGCTGCCAACAAAAGCTCATGGCGCTTCAGAGCCAGTGAACGTCTAAGTGGCGCACACAGCAGCAGTGGGAGCTATCCCCTCCCGTCGAGGGGCCCTCAGTATTGTCTTTATGTAAAGGGTCCCAGAGCGCGGGTCATCCTGAAATACCTGAAGAACACAGACTTGCCTCTCTACAAAACTGGCATTTTACAGAAGACTTAGAAAGATTTCCCCCTTTTTTTTTAAAGGCAAGTCTGATGTGGACTGTCGGTGTATTATCTGACAAGGTTATCATTTGACTTTTTTTTTTTTGAGGCACAAGTTGAAACTCCCTCATATGAATGGACAAGGTTATTTATTTTGTGCCAAAGATGAGATATTCTCAGGGATGAGTGGCATGCTGTCTTCAGCCCAGCCCCCTTCTTCCTGCGTAGGTGAAAAGATCCTATTATTTCTGATAATTGATGCTGAGGGCTGTGGCGGGCCTCATTTAATCAGCACTTTCAGCACACTCCAGGGATGTAATTCATGCACACTTTAACATCCAACATGGCTGACAAGGCTTGGACACACAACCGGATGGCTACATCATTTTTTAATCAGCTATCTGAGGCCTATTTATCTAATCAACAAAGAGCTCTGTCAGATGGAGACCAGAGGTGACGTTAATAAGTCTGTAGTTCCAGGCTGTGATGATGGAGGCAGGTTTTAGGGGGAAGCCTTGGTTTGGGGAACACTCCAATGGGCTGATGGACATTTTTCATGTACTTCCCAGGACCTGGCTTGCAGATTCTAAGAGTGGAAGTGAACTTTCCAAAGACGAAGTTCAGAGATGAGTATTAATATTAGGAAATAAAAATAACAATAGCCGAGGACCTGTGAAAGCAAGGTGCCTGAAATTCCTATTTAAAAACCCAACTGGAAAGTTCCCTTCAATGGTGGAGACACAGATGTCGAGGCAGACCCCGCAAAAACAAGGTGATGTCCCGTAATTGGGCATCATTAACTTTAAATGATTCCCAGTAACCCAGACTTAGCACAAGGCGGTCATTTGTGCATTCTCCCCTTCTCGCCCTCTTTGAAATGATCTTGGCTGTCTGTTAGTAATTAGGAGGCGTTACGACATGCATTGTTTGGCCATCCAGCTGCAGGAGTCTTACAAAAAGGCCAAGTGTGTGAAAAAACAAGCTTCTCTGGAATTGGCATCCATATCCATGTCCATATCCGCGTATGTGTGTGTGTGCGTTTTTCCATTGAGATTATGATCCAAAATGGACAGGATTTGGCTCAGGAGGCCTCCGGGCCCAACCAGTACAGACCCCCAACAGACTCCCCTTCCTGCGAGGCCCTCGCTGTGGTTCACAGTAGCCATGTATAGTGAGGGCAGAAGCGGATTGCCTTAGGGAGAGAGAGGCCAAAAGTAGCATCGGGTTTTCAGCCAGGGCACACAAGGTAAATTGTCTGAGGGGGAGCTCGTTTACTACCCAAGTCCAGATGGTGCCCCAAAATAGCACTTTCTTCACCATGGGATTTCAAAGGCTACAAAAATCTGGGTAGTCCTGGCCCCATAGCAGAAATTACACATGCTGTGGCCTCATGATTAATGCTTCCCATCCTTTCTTTTCCCCAAAAAAGGGAAAAGGTCATTGGGTACCATTATCTTGTTCACATTAACCCTGTTCACCACCCCACTCCTCCAAAAAAACAACAAACCTATTTGCAAACTTGTTTCGCTCCCTCCCTGTTAGATTCCTGGTGTGGGATTTCTCTCCTCCAGGTTTTTAAATTAGAAGAGCCTTTTAATTAATCCCTTCCATTTTTTTTTCTTTAGAAATATGGCCAGTAGTGATGGAGGGGGGAGGTGAAATATTTATTTTTTAAAAGGCTTAACCATTTCTTCTTTTATATTTCTTGCATTAGAATCTATTTGCAAGACGCTGAAATGTCACATTGGATCCATAAAAAAAAAGGTTGATGAGCTTTGCAGCATTGGCCTATGTTATGGAACCATTATACAAATTGTTGGTAGCACAAAGTGGTTTAGGATCCACAAAACACAGAAAATGGCTTATTGGGCCCACCCAGAATGGGACTCAGAATGCACCAGTTAATTTGCAGACCAAAGCAATAGGAATTTAATCTCAAGCATCTAAATTCTGGCTGGTTAATTCGTCTATACCAGATCTAAGATTGTATTTTGTGTGTGTGTGACTGGTAGCACTAAAAAATCACTCACCCTCCAAAGCTTTAAATGGGCATCCTGAAAAAGCATTGATAACAGTGATGAGATTAAAGAAAATAGAAT
>JAQQSV010009335.1:0-13548 GCA_028646515.1 Pseudochirops corinnae | reverse complement strand
CTGGTTTCAGCTCCCAGCATGCTGTGATGAGCCCTTCCTGCCAAGCTGCCTTCAGGGGGAGATGTGTTTTTTCTGTATTTTTGTGAGTTTTGGAGGCCTAAAATTTATTTAGAGTCATATTTTATGGGTATTTGAGGTGGCTATGTGAGAGCTGCTTCTATGCCACCACCTTGGCTCCACCTCCTAAATTATTTCTCTATAAAAATTGTATCTAAGGAAGAGATTCCAACAAGAAAATACTGGAATAATGAATAAAATAGTCTGTTTCCTTGTTAAGATGCAGCAATATAATAAAATATTGGCCCTACTCAAATTATTTTTTTTTAACTTTAATACTGGCCATTTAGACAAGTAACCTATGAAAAATTTATCAAAGTGATTTTATGTGTGTATTTGTTTGTGTGTGTGTTTATACATCTTTGCATTAGTTTATTAGTGTCAACATTTTGTTTTTCTACTTCAGTTTCCTTATCTGTAAATGAAAGAATTAGATTAGATAATTTTTAAGGTTCCTTGATCTTGACTTTAAAATAAATAGAACTTTAAGAATGACTCACAAAGGAAGAAAAAAAAGAGGAAAATTAAGGTATAACCCATATCACAGTTTAAATCATCTTGATTTGAAAGGATTTATAATTCCCACGTACACTCCAGGCTCAACCTTAGAATAACTGACTCAATGTTAGGTTAGACTCTCTGTTCATTGAGTCTAACAATATGTTTGAAGTATGGACCGTTTGCCTCAAATATCCTTGACACACAGTCACCTAGAGCCCAAATCAGTGTCTCTTGCAATACAAAATGTTATTTTGCATAAGATAGTCCTTTCCATTTTAGGCTATTGATATCCTTTCCTTATATGAATCTGAAATTGACCACCCTCCTAGCTCCAAGTCTGTCTTACCAAATGGAACCACATAAGAGTTTGCACACAAAGAGCTCTATAAACTGGTTAGCTATTCATTACATACAGAATATAGTAACAGAAAATCACTACAGAATACATTGGTGAACTTAATTCGCAAAGTTAAAGAATTTTAGAGTCAGCAAGGACTTCAGTAGCTATCTAATTCAATCCATTTCTGAAAAAGAATTCCACTACAACCCTCCTAATAAGATTTCATCAATCATCTACTTGAAAATCTTCAGTGAGGAAGAATTATTTATCTCCACATCAACCCGTTCTATTTTTGGATGGCTCTAATTTTTGGTAAGCCTTTCCTTGAATTAAACCTAAATTTAACCCTCCTCAACTTTCATTTTGTTCCTACTTCTTTTCTCTTGGACCAAACTGAACAAGTGTAATTATGAGAATGGTCAATGTCTAACTTTTTCTCTCTTCATTTTCTACTTTTAATGACATGACAGCCTTTCAAATACTTGAAAACCATTATTAGGTGACCCTTTAGAGCAGCAGTTCTCAACCTGTGGGTTATGTTCAATTTCAATACATCCTGCATATCAGATATTTACATTAAAATTCATAACAGTAGCAAAATTACAGTTATGAAGTAGCAATGATAATAATTTTATGGTTGAGGGTCACCACAACATGAGGAATTATATTAAAGGGTCACGGCATTAGGAAGGTTCAGAACCACTGCTTTAGAGGAATTAAGAAAGCTACAGTAAAAATAGAAAATTGATGACTAAAAATATCCCTTCTTTTCTCTAATAAAATCTTCAACTCTTTTTTAAGTAAAATCCAACACAATGTTCTATTAGTAATTTTTCCTAAATTTTGTGGAAGACTAGAATAGGCTCTTGTAATTTCTACATGCTTCCTTAACTTCTCTACCATGTTGAGTATAATTTAAGATGTTCAGGATTTTTTCTTCTTCGTAGTTATGGTGGTTTTTTATTTCCTTTTATTCACAATAGAAATTAATAGTCATTTTCTATTCATTAGGCAACAATATCACCTGGTGCATTCATGAGTATTTCTATTTGTATTAAGTCCTTTCATTCTATTTTTGTTTCATTCTTTTTTTGTTTCATTGTGTTTTGTTTTTTGAGACTCACAATAAGGAAAATTGCCATCTAATAATATTCTAGCTATCTCCTTGTAATAGTAATGTAATTTGATCCCTTTGGACTGGCAAAGCCAACAGGTACTTAGCACCTAGTTTGAAATTAATTATATCAAGTCTCTGTTAAGAAACAAAAAGTATGAACCCCTGTTTGATGATTTAACAAGAAGGGGCAGAACAGGGAAGAGCTAATAGGCATATACAGAGAAACCCTAGCTGGAATTTCTGATCTTCTTGGAGCCAGGTTCAGGAGGCTGAGGAAGAGAGGCCCAGGCTGGAGAGAATGATTTTTTATTTTGAGAACCTGGATGAAGTGATTTTGATTCTGGAGACGGGCTGAAACTTCTGCTGGGTCCAAGGGTCAGCTGGAGCTTCAGAAGGCTGAGGAAGCATGACTGTGGTGTCTATATTTTGTCTATTTGTATCTTTGTTAAGCCTTAACTTCTGGGGAACAGAGACTGTGAAGGATTTAAAGTAGACTGGACACTGTGACCTTCAGTGTGGAACAGGAACTGCATGGAGAGCAGGACAAGGAACTGAGAGCTGTCTGCCTTTGAACCCAGGTGACAGTTTGGTGAATCCAGGTAGGAGCTGGGACCATGGAAGGGGATCCAGGGAATCCGAGAGGCTACCTCAAGTCAAGCTGAAAGAAGACTTTACTTGATATTATTTTCTGAATGAGAAGATTGTGATTTACTTGTGACTGAGGGGTGGATGGCCTGTGTATTATCTGATAACTGAATAGTAAATGATGACTGAATAGTGACTGATTTGTAACTTAGTGTGCTCCTTGAGTGGAGAACTTTGACTATTGTATTTTGTGACCCTTAAGGAGGCTAGCCTTCTAAAGGCTGATTGAATGATTGATTAACTGACTAAATGAATGTGCTTTGTTCAAAAGTATGTGTCCACTGTGGTGAAAACTATGTGGCCATTTCAGTGATAAGTTGTAACATCGTGAATGCTACATTTAGATTTTCTGTGATAAGCTTTAACATTCTGAATGCTGTATCTTGATTTTATGTGAATGTTTTGCTCTGATTTGTTATTGAATAAATAGTGTTCACTATACCATGTAATCAGAAACTGTCAGAGTCCAAGGAGGTGAAATAATTTGGCAGATATAAGATTAAAATTCTAGTCCTCTTACGTCATAAGAGGACTATTTTGCTTCTGTCATACTGCCTAGAATCAGAGAATATAGGTGTCAAAAGGCATTTACTCTGATCTCTTACCTGAAGCATCAATTCACTGCATATCATTTCTAGTATTGAAGCATGGAGTGTCTTTGGGAGTATCCTATCAGGACAACTTATTTCTTGTACTCTAATACTAAGATAGACCTGTGATGTCATTTTGGATACAGAGAATCCTATGTTATTCCTGGCCATGTTTTCTATAGCTCTCCCTACAAACCCCACCTCTATCATGAAGTAAATGGAACACAATATAGGCCTCCCTCCAAGATCTCTAGAAAAGCATGGATATCATTTGAGCAAGTGGCCTGTTCCCTGATTTGTACCTTATTCTCTTTACATGACTCATGCTATCAACTCTTATGTGATAATATAAATATTTTTCTGTGCAATTTTTCATTAGTAATATTTTGTAGCCCACACATACCCATTTTATCCATCTGTGCTGTCATTTACATGATTTGTAGCTAAAATTCTTTAAAGAATGTGCTGTTTCATGACTGGTAACCATCATGCAGCAACAGAAGAATATTAAAAACATAGATTTTGTTTCAGAGAGAAACTAGTGGTAATTAAAACTATTGCATGGCCAAGATGGTAGAGTGAAAGTAGGAATTTCCTTGAACTCTCCCTCAAATCTCTGTAAGTTTCTGTAAAAATGATTCTAAACAAATTCTAGAGCTATAGAACCCACAAAATTATGGAGTGGAACACAGCTCCAGCCCAAGACACCATGGAAGGCTGGCAGGAGGGGTTTATAGTACTGGGCTGGGACTGGAGTGCAGCTCAGTGTGGCCTATGAAGGCACAGACCTGGCCAGGGTGCAGCCTCAGAGAGCTGCATCACTGGCAGCTATGGCAGTTTCCAGACTTCTCAACCCACAAATTCCAAAGACAAAGTAGAAGCTCAACAAGGAAACTCTGTCAGATACAAGTGAGAGTGAGAGGAGAGTGTGGTCTGATTCCAGCGCTGGGGTAGCAGGAGTGGTAGCGGTGGCAGCAGCAGCAGTGGCTGTTCCTGTAGCTCCAGGTCCAGAGATGGTGAGGGGATCAACTGCTGATCAGAAGGTGATTGCAGGGATCTCTTTGCTGGTGGTGATGCAGGATTCTCTTCCTTTGCCCTTCTAGGATCTGGGTCATGGTCTTGAGTGGTGGTCCTGGAGTGAGGAGAAACACTGGTGTAACAGAGTTTGTGGCAGCTATGAAGAGGGAGTACTATTCACAGTTCTAAGGCAGGAAAGAGTGCTTGTGGTCACTCACAGAACAGAGCACAGATAAAGAGGAGTAAACACCTCTCCTTTGATCATATCACCTGAGAAGAACTGAAAATTTTTAGGTATGTAGAAGTAGCTCTGACAACAGCTACACAAAACTCCTGAAATTTGGACAGAGAACTCTCCACTCTGAAAGCAGAGTCCTACCTTCACAAACAGCTCAAAAATCAAGTAATTGACTGACAATAAGAGCAAACAGCATTAAAAAAATCAGACTATAGAATCTGCTTATCGTAATCTCCTTGAGGTCTTTCGGTCTTTCTTACTTCTCCAGCTTCTACTACAAAAAGATATCTTGTATTTAGTTTTTAATATTTGCCTTATATTTGTACATGTTGTGCTTCTCAATAGAATATAAGATCTTTGAATGCAAGGAATGTTTCCTTTTTGTTCATGGCTCTACTGTGTCCAGCACAGTGCCTGGAACATGTTAGAGACTTTATAATGCCTGTATTGATTGAATGACAGCTTGATTGAGTAGAAGAAACAATGCTGGCATAACAGCACCATTCTGTTCTATCTACTCTATTTTTATGCTGATACTGACCAAGAAATGCTCTTAAAAGTGTACAAATATCATGTTTACTATGTTTTTATTGTTTTCTTTTTTGTTGTCTGTGAAACAATTTCTTCCTAATTGGCCAGCAATTGGAGTTGTCCTAAGCAGCTCTAGGAGTCCAAAACTATCTGAATAATTAATTCCTCGCTAGATTTCATGAGGACTGATTTTGACATCTGTAGAGTTTAGTTATAGCTGAAAAAAGTAGGATATATATACAGACTTCACCACCTGAAAAACCAGGAAGGGTCCAATGAAGTAGCTTTCCAATCTTATAAAACTCAAGTTGAAATGGAATTCGTACAGGAGAGTGTTATAATTCACCATCTACATGCAATAACTCCCAGAAGTTTCAACGCCAACTAGTAATTTATATGCAAACTACTTTGGATTTCTAGAAGATCAAATGGAGTTCAGCCTGGTTGGTATCCAGTTGTCTAATGTAATCATCTAGGGCAAGATTTGAGTCTTTGGCAGTGTGAATAGGGAGAAAATGAAGGGGTATTTTAATTATAGGAATAGATATTATTTTAGTAAAGTTCAGTGGTTAAGAGTGAAGCAATCCAATCTTGCTAATAACAAAAACACAACAATAATATAGTTCAGGCTAGTTCCTTCAACTCACAACTAGGTAAAGAGTGGAAAGATGTGCCTTAACCTTTAGTTGGTGAATAATGTATTCCAAAGAAATTTGATGAACTGATATCTAATTGGAGATGATATACCAAGACAAGTGGACCAAGAAAACTTCTCTAAGAAATAGGTAGTGGTCAATCTATGCTGGGCTACAGTAAAATTAATGGAAATTAGTTTTTCTAGGTTGAAGGTGGCTGGCAAGCCACCTTCCAACCAAGGAGATTAAAAGAATGTGTTAGATCAAATACCAAACAGTTAGAAACACAAGTAGTTTTTTATCCACAAATATTAATTAATTAATACAAAATAGTTCAAATATTTCCTCCAAAAGAAGGATCAGATATCTTTTCCAAGAACTAATCAACAAGGCCCAGCTTATTTCAAATAAGATTCTGGATAATCAATCAAAAAATAGTTCAGTAGTCATTCGCATACCCCATGTCAAATACTTTGAGCTTATTGTGTGGTAATTTGCTTCCAGAGGAGGTTATCAAATACTCAGTAAAATCCTCCAAGGAGTTCTTACACTGTTGCTGCCACTCATAATTTTGCTTTCCTTTTTTTACTGGGTGATACAATTCATGGCCACTTATGATCAGAAGCAACCCTAAAATTTATTTTTACAAAGTAAACTGCAAAATGAGAAAGAGGAAAGAATTGCTGTACGAACAGTTGGAATTGCACATAGAAATATACATTGAAAGAAGACACAGTAGATAAATAATATTTTATTAGGCTGTAGTAATAGAAACAGCTCTTATATTAAGGGCAATATTGCTTCCAATGTACTCATAAGGAGAATAGTATTCCAGTGTACTTTGAATAACCCTAACCTATTGCAAAATGTTGAATTCAACTATGGGTTACACATTTTAGGAAGCGCAAATTGGATTGTGTTGAGTTGAAGGGCCCAATATGGTTAATGGTCTCAAAATCAGTTCATATAATGAAAAACTGAAACAGATAGGGATGAATAGCTTTAAAAATATCTATTAGGGAATATCCAGTAACTTTAGTCAAATATTTGAAGGGCTATAGTATAGAAGAATCTTTTTTTTTTTTTAATTTAATACATTTGGTCTCAAACAGAAGCAAGATTAAAGTCAAGGAATTGCAGGGAAGGAAATGCTGGCTAGATGTAAAAGACAAAGCTTTCTCATCATTATAGCTATGATAAATTTAAATGAATGCAATATGACATAATGAGATCCCTATCCCTAAAAGTAAATCAGGAGTACCAGGTTCAAATTCGACTACCAGCTATGTGAATTTGAGCAAGGTGATTCTCTTCTTTGGTTTCTGGTTGCTGATGTGCCAAATGAAAAAGAGGAGAGAATGGGCTCATGAAAACTAGGAATTACATAAGGAAGTATATATTAAGTGGACACAGTAACTAAAATAATATAATGCCATCTTAGACTGTACTAATTAAAATATGGTTCTCATAATGAGAGTAGTGTTACTCCCATTCTACTTGAAGTGTTCATAACATATTTGAAAATGTTGTATTCAGCTTTGGCTTTTACATCATAGAAAGAATAAACTGAATTGTGATGAGTTGAGCAGGTTTAATGCCGTATGTGAAGTTCCTTCTAGCTCTGGGAGTCTGTGGTTTTCCTATAATACTGATTTGATCATGCTTAAAAAGTAAAGAAAAAAAAAGAAAAACTTCAACATCTCCCCATTATCCATTAGAATAAATGTAAATTCCTTTGCCTTGTATTCAAGTCCCTCTATGATTTCATTCAAATCTTCCTATCCAGTTTTGTTTTCTCATTATTTTGGTATACGAATTCTCTAATCTAGATACTTATTTTTCCAGTGTTTCCTGCACTAAACAATCCATACTCATTCCCATCTTTGCAATTCTTGCCTCCTCTGCCTCCCAGGTACAATGTCCCAGGTACTTAACCGTCCTTCAAATTCTACTTCATGAATGGCATCTTGTTTCATTCACTGTTCTCTCAAGCATATGTATTGCTAGACTTTATATTGCTATATGTCCACAAGAGACAGAGACTTTCACTCTGAGTCAAGATATAGGGCAGCAATCTACTTCTTTACCCTTTTTGGTCTATTTTACTTTAATAGTAATGGAGTTTTCTAAAATCCCCTTGTATTTGCAATCAAAAAAGTACTTAGCACCTTGTTCCAAATTAATGATTATGTCAAGTATTAAGAGGCAGAACTTGGGAATCCTAGAGTGGGATAGACTTGTTGACATAACAGGAAGGGGCAGAACAGGGAGGAACTTATACGATATATAAGGAAAAGCCCTAGCTGAGAGAGGCCAGAACTTTTGGGAGCAAGCATCGTGCAAGCAGAACAGCTACTGTTGGAAAGAAAAAGAGAATTGCCAACAACAAGAATTGTTGAGAGAGAGAGAGAGAGAGAGAGAGAGAGAGAGAGAGAAAGAGAAATTCCAGGATCCTGAGAACTTTTGTGAACTGCTAAAAATTGAGAAGAGAATGGAGAACAGAACTTGTGGTGGCAGAACTTCTCCTGAGAACTTCTTCTGAGAACCAAATTGAGAACATCTGAGAAATGAAAAGAGACAAGAACTGGGAGGAGGCATGGCTGTGGTGTCACTACTAGGTCTGTCTGTTTTGATATTACTTTGTCATATTCATCTGCTGACAGAGGATGGTGCTGTTGTTACAGGAGCCCTGGGACCTTGCTGCTGATTCAGAAGCCCTGAAAGAGGATTTTCTTATATATTTACAGAAATCCTGGAGAAGGGTCTTGTTGATGGTTTTAGAGGTCCTTGAGCCATACTAATGATTTGTGCTGATTCTTCTTACTGTGTTATTGGGTCTATGTTGATTTCACAGGCAGAAAGTGATTTGATGATGATGATGGCAATGTTATGAATGTTATTGTGGCTTTGTTAACCTTTGTCTTCCCAGGAACAGAAACTATAAAGAACTTGAGGTGAACTAGACACTGTGAGCTTCAGTATGGAACAGGAACTTGACAAGGAGCTAGACAACAAGGAGCTGGAAGGAGCTGGAGCCATGGAAAAGAAACAATGGAAGCTGAGAGCCTGACACAAATCAAGATGAAAAGGCCTCTCCTTTGGTATTTAATACAAACTGAGAAAATCATGACTCACTGTGGCCTAGGGGTGGAGAGCTATGAAGGTTCTATTTATATGTTTGAGTTAAGGACTTCTCCAAATAAGTAGAAAGAGGACATTTTAATTGAAGATATTAAGACAATGTGACCTAGGGTTGGAGGACTTTGACCTTTGTACTAAGCATCAGTTAAGGAGGCTTGCCTCCTTAAGGATGATTGAATTAAGAACTTGCTAAATGATCCTGTTAGTAAATGAATGTTATATTTTGCTTAAAACTATGTGACCACTTTGGTGAAAACTATGTGGCTACTTTAGTGATAAGTTGTTATCCCATAACATGGTGAATGCTGTATGTTGATTTCTGTTAATGTTTTGTCTTAGTTTGTTACTGAATAAATAGAGTTCATTATACTGTGTAATCAGAAGCTTGAAAGCTGTTCACAGCAGCAGCCCTCTGCCTTTATACTTACTAGGTGTTTCTTTGGAATACTTAAGCCAATCAGTTTCTAAATGAGTGAGTGGCACAGGGGCATAGCATAAAGAGTGCTAAGCCTGGAATCAGGAAGATTCAAGTGCAAAATTGGCCTCAGATACTTACTAGTTCTGTGACCATGGGCAAGTCACTTAACTCTGTTCATCTTAGTTTCCTCTTCTATAAAATGAGCTTGAGAAGGAAATGGCAAACCACTCTAATATCTTTTCCAAGAAAATCCCAAATGGGGGCATAAAGAATTGGACATGACTGAACAACAACAAAAATTGGAGTTGAAAGAGTTTATTTAACTCAATCCCTTTGTCTGCCAGCTTCTAGCATTGAGGCCTCTCTAACAAAAGGGTTGAAAATATATTGGTCTTCCAGGTGCATTGTCTTAGGGAAGTCTCACAAAGGAGCAATAATATTCTGCAGCTGCTCTCAGAATAAGAAGAGTGTAGTATTGATAACAGCTCCAGAATATAGCCATAGCAACTCTCAAAATGAAAGCTTCTAAGGTGGAGTGAAGTGGTAATGAGATACCATAGATTACGGAGAGATGGAACTATAAGAGGTATTTCATCCACAAGATGACTATTCTACATGTAAGGGAGTCAGTTGTTTGAGGACTGGGAAATTATAACCATTTGTGTATTTGAGTGGGGGAAGGAGGATGAAGGACACTGAAAATAATTCAATTATTTTATATTGTCTTTTATTTATTTTGCTCTTTTTTCCTAATTAGATACTTTGCTATTTGATTTATGATTTCTGCCTGCTGTATTGCCACAGAATATATTGGATTCACAAGTTATATTTGCATAATTATGATTACCTCAAATAAGCCTTACTGTAGTTGGGATAGGAAGGGTTTCATAAACATGCTGGAGACATACATTTTGAAGCTTAAGTATTTTCTGTAAGCATAGATAAATATAAGATTTATTAGAAAAAAGTTTCATGGCATTAGCTTTAGAATTTTCAAGGGAATTAGTGAGTAAGCATAAGACAATCAAAACACATAATTTGCAATATGCATGCCCTATCTCACCATGGAATCAAAAAATGGAAATAAGTAGTACATATTTCAAATAAATTCAGTTAATATTTATTAGGCACCTAATGTATATAAAGCACCATGATAGGTGCTAGAAATATAAGGATCATCATGAAACATTTCTTCCCTTTGAGCATTTCATGTTATATGCTTAGGACTAAGGAGATGATAGTCCTCCAGTACTCTGCCATGTTCAAATGAAATCTTGCATAGTTTCCATTTTCCAACACCATATTTTAGAGATGATATTAATGAGCTGAACATATGAAGAAAAGCATTTGGGATGAGGAGGGGTTTCAACATCAGGTCATGCAAAGATTAATTGAAAAAACTGAGATGTACAGCCCGGGAAAAAGAAGACTTACAGAAGATATGATTATCTGCCTTCAAGTATTTGAATCATCATCACATGGCAGAGAAATTAAACTCATTTTGATTAGCTGTGGTCAGGGAAAGAATAAGAACCAAGTGAGGAAGTTGCATAAATGAATATTTAACATCAATACAAGGAAGAACTTCTTTATTATATCAATAAGAACTTATTAAGAGTTTACTATGGGTCAGGCAATCTATTAATCATCATAAATTCAAAGAAAGAAAAAATGATCTAGCCTTCAAGAGTTTACAATCTAATGGGGAGTGGGTAGGGAAAGAAAGCATGTAAATAGTTATATTAAAGATGTGTACAGGGTATGAGGAAGATAACATTTAAGATAAAGGCTCCTGGAGGGTCGAGGGAAGAGGAAAGCTTTGGGAAAGGCCTTTTTCAGAAAGTAACATTTATTGAATCTTGAAGAAATTCAGAAAAATTTTAAGAAGACAATATGAGAAGAATGAGATTCTCAGGTATGGACATTTACCAGAGCAAAGCCATAGAGACTGGAAACAAATTTTCACATGTGAGAAATTACAAATAAGGCCAATATAAATGTATCTTAACATTTAGGGCTATACAAAATTAGAATGGACTACTACTTAGGAATAGTTGGTTCTCTTTTGTCTTTAAAAATCTTCAATCAAAAGTTAGATGACCACTTGTAAAATATAAAGTTAGGGAAATTCTTGTTTAGGTACATGGGTTGGAACAGAGGTCCCTTCCAAATTTGAAATATTTTGACTCTGAAATGTTACTGACATATGACAACATCTCTACAGATAAATAAATATATGGTGCCTCCAGGGGGAAAAGAGCACCAACAATTGAAGAAAGGAGGCAATTCCCCTAACATATGATAAACAAGATGGAGTACTGCATGTTTTCTCTAATCCTCTCACCTTTCAGACCTATCCAAATCAGAAATTATGTTACAAAGATAAAGAATTTTCAGTTATCTTCATATATTAGGACACTTTGAATCTAATAAGTTAAAAAAAATTAAACTGACCTATACAATGAATTCAGTCAGCACCCCTCTCCTCCAACCCCTGCTACCAGCAGTGAGGCTATACTAGCCAACCTATTGGCAACAAAGCCCGTCCCCCTACCTGTGTATCAGTTCAGTTTGTGTGGAATGTAGAGTACCATTAATTAAAACTGTAAAGGTAGGTTAGAGTCAAATTGTAAAGGGTCAAAATACAGAAAAGGAGATTCTCTTTTATCCTAAAAGTAATAGGGAACCACTGAAGGTTTTTGAGCAGGATGAAACTGCCACACATGTGATACAGTCTATTTTAATATGGAGACTCAAGAAACCCTCACCTATAGATGGAAAACAGTTCCTAGTAAGTAAATTCTAGGGGTAATTGCATGGAAGCAAAAATAATAGCATATGAACACTCCTAAAGGATGATTATCAGAACACCAGACCTTTACCCAGAGAAACACAGCTATTATAGCACAATTGTCAAGTATATTAACTATCTAATATACACTAGGGATTGAAATGGAGGGGAGGAGTCAAGATGGTGGCTTAGAAGCAGGAGAACTTTGTGGCTCCCAACCACCTCAAATACCTATAAAATATGACACTAAACAAATTTTAGAGCTCCAGAAACCACAAAATTACAGAGTAACAAAGCTTCCACTGAAGGCAGCCCAGCACCCCAGCCTAGATGAGAAGAGGTTCATTACAGCACCCTGGGAGCCCAGACCAGTTCCCCATAAACCCATGGCTGGAGACCAGGGGGGACCAGAACAAGCTGCAGCTGGAGCTTTCAGGAGAGCAGATCACCAGCAGCTGTGGCAGCTTCCAGAATTATCAAGCCATAAGAAACAAGGACTAAGTGAAAAGCCAGTGGAACTTGGCTGAATTTGGGGGAGAGAGTCCAGCCATCTAACTTCAGGATGAGAAGCAGCAGAGGGGGCCTTGTAGTCATCACCATGTGGCTGCTTTCAGAGCTCATGTCCTGCAGATTGCAGGATGGCCAAGTGATCATTCAGACGCTAAAGTGCTCTTGCCTTAATGGGCCTGGATGGGGAATGTGGTCTTGGGTGGTGGTCCTGAGGTATGTGATCAGTGAGCCAAAGTGGGGAGGGGCTGCAGAGATGGTGGGGTCCTAATAGCCCTGGCAGATGCAAATACCCCAACAATTTGATACAGAGCTTTCCCCTCTGGAAGCACAGTTCTACTGAGCCCAAAAGTCAAGTAATTGACTGGCAACATGAGCAGGCAAAGGAATCAAAGCAAGCCCAGCAATCCAACTTTAGATTCCTTTTAGGGGTATGAAAAGGATCAAAGCATGGAATGGGACGAAGACAACACAGTCAGAACTCTCACATCAAAAGCTTCCAAGAAAAATGGGAACTGATTACAATCCATAGAGGAGCTTAAGAAGGATTTTGAAGACCAAATATGATAAGTGGAGGAAAAATAGGGAAGAGAAATGAGAATGATGCAAGAAAATCATGAAAGGAGAGTCAACAACCTGACTGAAGAAAATAATATCTTAAAAAGTAGACTAACTCAAATGGCAAAAGAGGCCTAAAAAGCCAATGAGGAGAAAAATGCTTCAAAAAGTTGAACTTACCAAATGGAAAAAGAATCTCAAAAACTTTCTGAAAATAATAATTCCTTCAGAATTAGAGTGGAGCAAATGGAAGCAAATGACTTTATGAGAAATCAAGATGCTATTAAACAGATCCAAACAAATAAGAAAATAGAAGGAGATGTGAAATGTCACCTTGAAAAAACCACTGACCTGGAAAACAGATCCAGGAGAGACACTTTAGAAATTATTGGACTACCTGAAAGCCATGATCAAAAAAAGAACCTAGAAAGCATCCTTCAAAAAATTCTCAAGGAAAATTGC
>JAQQSV010009334.1:0-13548 GCA_028646515.1 Pseudochirops corinnae | reverse complement strand
CTCAGAAGAAGATAGCAAAGTCAAAGCTCCTATATCCAAAGCCTCCAAGAAAATTATGAATTGGTCTCAGGCCATGGAAGAGTTAAAAAAAAAGATTTTGAAACTCAAATAAAAAAAGTAGAGGAAAAGTTGGGAAGATAAATGAGAGTGATGCAAGATGAGAAAAGAGTCAACAGCTTGGTAAAGTAGATATAAAAATACTGAAGAAAATAACACCTTAAAAACCAGAATAGGCCAAATAGCAAAAGAGGTCCCAAAAACCAAAGAGGAGAATACCTTACAAAGCAAAATTGGTCAAATGGAAAAGGAGATCCAAAAGCTCACTGAAGAAAATAATTCCTTAAACATTAGAATGGAGCAAATGGAAGCTAATGACTTATGAGAAATCAAGAAGCAATAAAACAATATCAGAAGAATGAAAAAAAGAAAACAATGTAAAATATCTCATTGGAAAAACAACTGACCTGGAAAATAGATCCAGGAGAGAGATAATTTAAAAAGTATTGGGCTACCTGAAAGCCATGATCAAAAAAAGAAGCTAGACATCATCTTTTAAGAAATTATCAAGGAAACCTGTCCTGATATTCTAGAACCAGAGGGTAAAACAGAAATAGAAAGAATCCTCTGATCACTTCCTGAAAGAGATCCCAAAATGAAAACTCCCAGGAATATTATGCCAAATTCCAGAGCTCCCCAGGTCAAGGAGAAAATATTGTAAGTAGTCAAAATGAAACAGTTTAAATATCATGGAGCCACATTCAGGATACACAAGGTTTAGCAGCTTCTAAATTAAATGATTGGAGGACTTGAAATATGATATTCCAGAAGGCAAATGAGCCAGGATTACAACCAAGAATCACCTACACAGCAAAACTGGGTATAACTGAGGGGAGCAGAACCAGGAGAACATTACTGAATGCAGATTGAAGCATGCTATTTTCTCTCTTTTTAAATTTTGCTTTGTTTTATTACTTCTTTCTCATGGTTCATTCCATTGGTCATAATTCTTCTTTACAGCATTTCTAATGCGAAAATACGTTTAATATGAATGTATATGTAGAGCCTATATCATATTGCATGCCCTCTTGGGGAGGGGGAGGGAACAGAGGGGAAGAAAATTTGAAACTCAAAAGCTTGTGGAACTGAATGTTGTAAACTAAAAATAAATACATATTTTTAAAAAGAAAAACTGAAGATAATCCTTCATGGGGAAAATGGATATTTAATGAGATAAAGGACTTTCAAGCATTCTTGATGAAAAGATTCAGAGCTGAATAGAAAATTTAACTCTCAAATACAAGACTCAATAGAAGCATAAAAAGCTAAACAGGAAAGGGAAATCATAAGCTACTTAATAAGGTTAAATTGTTTACATTCTTACATGGGAAGATGATACTTGTAACTCATAAGACCTTTCTAACTATTAGGGTAGTTAGAAGGAGTATATGCATACATACATACATACATACATACATACATACATACATACATATATGCATATAGAGAGAGAGAGAAAGAGAGAGACAGACAGACAGAGGGCACAGGTATGAGTTGAATATGAAGGGATAATATCTAAAAAATAAGATTAAAGAGTGACAGAGTAATGTACTGGGAGAAAGAGAAAGAGAGAGGTAGAGAGGGATAAATTATTTCACATAAAAGAGGCAAGAAAAAGCTTTTACAGTGGAGGGGAAGAAGGGGTATGAGTGAACCTTACTCTCATCAGAATTGGCTCAAAGAGGGAATAAAATACACATTCAGTTGGGTTTGGAAATCCATCTTACCATATGAAAAAGTAGGAGGGGAAGGTGATCAGAGAAGGAGGGAGGGGCGATAGAAGGGAGGGAAGATTGAGGGAGGGGGTGGTCAGAAGCAAAATATTTTTCAGGAGGTACAGGGTGAAAGGAGAGAGAGAATAGAATAAATGAGATGGGGGAAATAGGATGGAGGGAAATACAGTTAGCAATAGTAACTGTGAAAAAAAATTTGAAGCAAGTTTCTCTGATAATGGCCTTATTTCTCAAACATATAGAGAACTGAGTAAAATTTATAAAAATAAGTCATTCCCCAATTGATAAATGATCAAAAGATATAATCAGTTTTCATATGAAGTAATCAAAGCTATCTATGACCATATGAAAAACTATTCTAACACACTCTTGATAGGAGAAATGCAAATTAATACAATTCTGAGGTACTACCTCATACCTATTAGATTGTCTAATAGGACAGAAAGGGTAAATTACATATGTTGGAGGGTATGTGGGAAAAATGAGACATTAATGCACTGTTGGCAGAGTTGTGAATTGATTCAACTGTTCTGTAGAGCAATTTGGAACTATGCCCTAAGGGCTATAAAACCATGCATACCCTTTGACTTAGCAATACCATTATTAGGTCTTTATCCCAAAAGATATAAAAAACAAAAAGGAAAAGAACCTATATGTACAAAGATACTTATAGCAGTTCTTTTCTGGGGGTAAAGAATTAGAAATTGAGGGTATGCCCATCAACTGGGGAATGATGGAACAAGTTGTGGTATGTGATTATGATGGAATACTATTGTACTGTAAGAGGTGATAAACAGGATGCTCTCAGAAAAACCTGAAAAGACTTGCATGTGCTGATTCAAAGTGAAGTGTACTGTGTACAAAGTAACAGCAATATTGTGATATGATCAGCTATGAATGACTTAACTATTCTAAGCAATATGATTATCCACAACAACTCTGAAGGACTTATGATGAAAAATACTATTCCTCCCCAGACAAAGAATTGATGGTGTCTGAATACAGATTGAAGCATACTTTTTTTATTTTATTTTCCTTGACTTTTTTTGGTCTATGTTTTCTTTCACAAAATGACTATTATGGATATATTTTGCATCACTACACATGTATAACCTAAATCAAATTGCTTGCCTTCTCAATCGGGGAGGGGAAAGCAAGGAAGGGAGAGAATTTGGAACTCAAAGTTTTACAAACAAATGCTAAAATTGTTTTTACATGTAACTGGGGAAGAATAAAATACTAAATAAATACAAATTTAAAAAAGAATTGTTTAAACAAAAAATATCGCTGTACAATTTTTCTCATTTATTTTACTCTGCATCAGTTCATGTGTCTTTCCAGGTTTTTCTGAGAGTGTCTAACTTATCATTTGTTATAGCCAACAGCTTAAGTGAATTTTAAAGCCCGTTATGAAACACAATTCTAAAACCATTTTTTAAATTCCCATGTAACCTAAAATTAAATCAGTTGGTCATGATATATATATATGTATATATATGTATATATATATACATATATATATACATATTTCAATGGTTATATTAAATGACTGATTCATTTGTGATCTGGGAAACTCATGAAATTTACTTTAGGGGATGTCAATATAAAATTAAAAGAATTCATAAAGAGATGAAAGCAGATGATGAATTTGTTGACCAGAGATTTTTGTCTTAAAATTAAATGATATTGCCAAGTAAAAGAGTCACTAATAAAACAATTTATTTAGACTCTTGGATTTCTTCTACAAAATCCCATCCATAGCAAATGAATCTTTTGTTTTGCTTTGCTTTGCTTTGCTTTAGATAATTCATATATTTTCAAACTGCACTGAAGCTGGGGATGGAAGACACAAGTCAATGATGTGTATCATCATCTAGGTTTGACTGGGGCTACAGTTGAGCTGTTCCTGCTGATTCCATCTGTAATGGCTAATTGCACAGTGACCTTGGATCATTTGAAATTTAGTCAGCCAAGCCTTTTCACATTCTGGTAGATAATAGTCTTAAGAACAGATGAAGAGTTTGTAAGAAATAGGTTTATTATGCTGGAAAAAATTCATTTTCCTTCCCTAATAACCCTCTAAACATGGAGAATGAGGGTGAGATGAACCAAGAAGAATATCATAATACATTGCAAGTTGTCAAGGAATTGAAGAAAGCCACATACTGTGGTTCCAGTCATTAAGGTTTTCTTATTCTTCTGTTAGATTGAGTATTAATTACTGTGGATAAGTGTGCAGTAGTGCTTTGTTGCTAAGCAAGAAAAAAGGTGCAGGTTTAAAGTTTCTTGATCAGTAGGATGTTTAGATGTAATTGTACACCATTTTTCTTAATATGTACCTCAATGGCACCTAACTAGCACAGAATTTGTTTAATTCTGTGGTTGGATGGCAATTGGTTGATAGAGACATGGGAAAGAGGATGCTGTGCCCCTTTGTTCTTCAAGAACAGCATTCAACAGTGGGGAGAGAAAGGTATAGCAAGACAAAAATTATTAAAAAGTCCCTGACCTCAAGGAACTCACTTACTTACATTTTGTTGTGGTAGTTAGTGAGAGGAGAAGAAAAAGGGGAGAGGACAACATGAGCACAGAAATGTAGCAAAAGATAGATTTATAGTGATTTTGGGGACAGGATGGCAAAGATATTAGTAACTTGGATTTAAGATAGGTTTCCCAAAAGGGGAGGCTCTTGAGTGAAGTTTCGAAGGAGGCTGGGGATTCTAGGGTCTGAAGGTGAGGAAGGAGTACATTTAGATATAGGGCACAGCTTGCACAATGTCATGGGATGTGTATGGGAAACTGAAAATGGTCCAATTTGACTACAATATTGTGTTATGAAAGAGAAAAATATGAAATAAGTCTAGAAAGGTAGGCCAGAGCCATATTGCCAAGGGTTTTAACAAATAGGGTTGAATTTTTATCCTAGAAGGAAGAGGAAACCACTGAAGCTTATTAAGGGAGTGACATTCAGACCTGTGTTTTAGGAATATTTGGCATTTGTACAGAGAATTATTAGGGGAGGGAGATACTGGAGGAAGGGGCAGCAATTAGGCGGCTATTGCAATAGTTCAGATGAAAGGTATGAATTTGTATGTGGCAAGGATAGATGAACTAGAGTGGTGACTATGTAAGTGGAAGGATGGGGACTAATGTGGAAGGTAGAATTTACCAGCTGAAGAAAAGGATCAGATATGAAGAGTCAGAGAGAATGGAGAGTTGAAAAAGAGTTCAACATTTTAAACCTGTTGACTGGAAGGATGCCTTCAAGAGAAACAGGGAAGTTGGGAAAAGATGAAGGTTTTGGAGAAAAGATGAAGAGTTCTTTTTTGAGCAAGTAGAGTTTAGATGTCTAATGGATAACTGGTGATTTGGAACTTCTCATAGATGGCTAAATAAGAAGCTGTTCATAAATTATGTTCACCCTAGTAATAATGAAATGACTCAGAATGCACCAAAATAAACTGTAAGAACAACTAAAGGAAAGGAAAATTAAGAAATTTCTACAAGGAAATATCTGTGGAAAAACAAGCAGAGACACTGGGGAAATAAATAAGGAGGGCAAAACTCCTGATAAAATAAAGGAATACTATAAGGCAAGAGGATACCAAGTGAAATTTCCAGAAGTAGAAAATAATTTTAAAATAAAAACTAGAACACCCCAAAAGAGAATAAAACAGCATCAGAAACCTAAAAGTGGTAGGAAAGCCTTAAAGAATTAAAGAAAAAAATGAGTAAAATTAGATTTCTTAATAAGAAACTTTAAAGAAAAACAGAGCTCTTAGAAACTGAAATTATTAACAGACTAGTGTATATACTATAAAAAAAAACTTGAGCAGTGAACTAAAAACATTTCAATATACAAGTACTTTTAGTCCAAAAAACTACAAAATTATAAGAACCCATGAGATTTCTACACTGAAAAGCAATTGATTTTAAGAGAGCATAGAGATACTATAAGAATCATTAGCCTCTCAAAAAAAAAAAAACTAAACCAACAGCAACCTATAATGAAACAAAAAACCTCCTTACCACATTTCAGTAAATTCCTTTTAAAAATTACCTGACGTGTTGGAATTGGAAGACAAAGTATCCACAGGATAGCATCGGAAAGGACCCCCCAGGTCTAAATCACCCAGAATTAATAATAATATTTGACATTGTATGGTATTTTAAAGTTCACAAAACACTTTACATGTATTATCTCATTTGATCCCAACAAAAATCTCAGAAAATAGGTGCTGATATTTTTAATATTTTTAACCCTATTTTGAATCTGATACTTAGAGAGATTAAGTAATTTGCTTATGATTATAGAGTTACTAACCTTTAGAGGTGGAATTTTAACATTGGTTTTCCTGACTTGAATCTAGCACCCTATTGCTCTGTGATGCTGCCTCTGGCCAGTCAAGAGCTTCCAGGTAGAATAATGTAAACATCCAGAAAGAGATAGATTATTATACCAAAGAATTCCAGTCAGAATAGTCTAGAAATTCTCACTGTGTCTGAGATAGAAAAGTCTAGAATATGTTATATCAGAAAAAAAAGTAAAGTGACTTGCACCTGAGATTAATTAATTTTCAAAGTTGGATTATAATCTTACGAGAATAAAAAGGCCTTTTAACAGAATTGCTGTCTTTCAATCATTCCTTTTGAGAAAAATAGTGTCAGACAAAATATTTCAAATGCAAACAAAATAGAGGTAGAAAAACTTAAGTTTTTAAAAAGTAGAATAAATCAGAACAGTTGGATGATAATCCAGTGTTTACCTACTCAACAAGGTGGGGTAAAGGTGGGTCCCTTAGGAATCCAATCTTTCTGAAAGGTCATATAAGTAACAGAGAGAGAAACTCTGGCCTTGGGTTTTTGAAAAGAAATACCCTGGTGAGGGAGAAAAATCTTTGTAGGAAGAATTATTAAAAGTAAGAGGCCAAATGTAGAGAAGAGGTGGAAGGGCTGACTGGATTTGATGAACCACACTATTATTTAAATCATTTAAGGGAAGGTTCAAAAAAGATTTTAGTAGTCATCCCAAAGAGGAGGGGGAAGAAATATTGTAATGAATTTTGACATAATAAACAACAAATAACATTTGTAACCATTAGTATGAATGGGATGAGCTTAACAATTTCTTAAAGGAAATTCATATCCCTTTCCTCCTGTTCAATTCTGGGTCCAAGCCACTGTCCATTTCCTCTGTGTCTCCATGATGTTGATTCTGATGGAAGAGCACAGTAGGTTGTCCATCCAATTGAATAATTTCATATAATTAATAAGCGTTCTTTGTCCATTTGCTTTTTCTTATGTGTTAAACAGGCTAAACACATTTAGGAGATTACAGATCTCACTTAAGATACTCTGGAATGTTTCAGGGCAATAAGTGCAATGTCATCTGAAAACATGAGCATCTGGAAGACATCTCCATCTTATAGGGAATCCACAACAATTGTGAGTGAACATCATCTTATTTTATGTTCTGCTTCATTTTAGTGATTAGAGGTTTGTTTAAAAAAAAAAAAGAGGTATCTCTTATTATAGCTTTCAATTAACTATTTGTTATCTTCACATATACATAGGAGATACCTGACTGGAA
This sequence comes from Pseudochirops corinnae, assembly GCA_028646515.1. Lineage (NCBI taxonomy): Eukaryota > Metazoa > Chordata > Mammalia > Diprotodontia > Pseudocheiridae > Pseudochirops > Pseudochirops corinnae. The sequence goes on along the minus strand of JAQQSV010009334.1, from coordinate 6,168 downwards.
GAGAGTCTTTTAGTCACCCAGCCTAATTTTTAAAAATCACCAACAAAAAATAAATGCAAAGAATCCTTCAGTCATCTGTGTAATGGTAGAATACTGGTCTTCAGTGGAACATGACTTTCTAAAACTTACCTTTTCTCTTCTAATACCCTAATTAAGATGATTTCAAATCAGATGCAGATAATTCTCGTAATTTTTTTTTTCTATAGATAGGAAAGTAGACATATGCTTTGTATCTTTGAAGTTCTATTGGTTGCCTTTTGTGTGTGTGTGTGTGATGGGGGTTGGGGGGAAAATAGGTTAGTAAAAATGACTAAGATTTTTTCCATGTCTTTAGTGTCTTCACCTCTTTTAGATACCATATATATGTAAAATGGGAATAATAATAATAGCACCTACCTCCCAGGGTTGTTGTGGGGATAAAATAAGATACTATTTGTAAAGCTTTTTTTTTTTTATGAATCTTTGTTGCTGTTTGGTTCTTTCAGTTGTGACTGACTCTTTGTGAGTTTTGGGGTTTTCTTGGCAAAGATACTGGAGTGGTTTATCATTTCCTTTTCCAGCTCATTTTATAGAAGAGGAAACTGAGGCAAACAGGGTTAAGTGACTTGCCCAGGGTCACACATCTACTAAGTGTCTGAAGTCATATTTGAACACATGAAGATGAGTCTTCCTGATACCAAGTCCAGTGCTCTATCCACTTCACAACCTAGTTGCTCCTTGTAAATCCTAAAGTGCCATTATTAGTATTTTTGAAAATATTGTTGTCATTGTGTTATTGATGTCCTGATTCTGTATACTTTACCTTGCATCAGTTCATGTCTTCCCACACTTCTTAGTATTCACCATATTCATCATTTCTTACAGCACAGCAATGACCTGTATGAACTGATGCAAAGTGAAGTGCGTAAAATCAGAACAATCCCTACTATAATATCAATATTGTAAAAACAAAACAAAACAAAAACATTCTGAAAGACTTAAGAACTCTTATGAGTGCAGTTATCAACCATGATTCCAAAGGAGTAACGATGAAGAATGCTGCCCACATCATGACAGAGAGGTGATATGCTAATATGCAGAATAAGAAACATATATGGATGTGGCCAATGTGGGAATTGTTTTTGTGACTTTGTTTACATAACACAAGGGTTTTGTGTTTCTTTTATTTTTTCCATGGGGAAGGAGGACAGATGGGAGGGAGAAAAAAAAGCAATTGTTTAGTAATTGAAAAAGAGAACTTTAAAAGAAAAGTATTGATGACATGAATCCTTGGGGTATTTGTGCAACTGGCAAGGCTTTGGTTTCTCTTGTTCTTTGTTTCTGAACTATATTTTCAAATATACCTTTTCCATTCTTACCTAGTCCATTTTTTTATTGAAGTAAGAGAGATAGTTGAACTATATGTTGATTTAATTTGCAGGTTCTTATCAAGTTTTTCATAAGATCTCTCTGTTTCTTCATCCTCTACAACATATGCATATGTTTCCATTATTTTGTTATCTTTTTGAAAATATTTATTAACAGCACTTAAATATGAGATGATCAAATATATCATTAAATTCTTTTTAATTGCTTTTGGATTCATGATCAAATCAACTCTGCCAACTCCTTTATTTGGTTTTTTAAGGAGAATCTGTGAATTATCTTGCAGTTTGGCTACTTTCCTTCTGTCTTCCAATATTGTTCTAAGTGAAAATGCCATGTTTGAAATAATGTATTTTTCCAATAGTATGACTATTTGTTGGACAAGGAACCCACATTTGGAGAACTAAGAGCTATGTTGACAACGATAATAACAATAGCTAACATTTATTTTGTACTTTAAAGTTTTCAAAGCACTTTCCAAATATTATATCATTTGGTTTTATCCTCACAATAATTTTTCAAGGTAGGGGCTATTATTATCTCCATTTTATCAGTAAGGAAATTGAGGCTGACAGAGGTTACAAGACTTATTCAGAATCACACAACTAGTAAGTGTTTGAAGCAGTATTTGAACTTAGGATTTCCTGACACTAAGGCCAGAACTCTATACGGTAACAGCTACAAACTTTCATTCTCCCTCTGACCTTTTCTTAGCCATGTTATCCAGAAGTGGAAGATGTCTAGCCAGGTCTGAGGGCTATTTCATATTTTCCTTTGCTTCATGGGTTGTCATCACCAAGTGGCTGTCCAGCCTTTCTATCATTAGCCAGGCTAGTATCACAAAGACAATCTTTTGCTAGGATCCTGTCAAAGCCTTACTAGAAATGGTAGAAGCTGCCAGTGCTTATGCTCACTGGCATATCTTTTGTGAACTCAAGGTTACCCCCTACATCACCATAAGGCAAGGGAATTGGACTATTCTACAAGAACTGTTAAAAGCCAGGAAAAAAAAGTTTGCATATGCCACAACATACTCCACATGGATAAATGAGCTAAATGTAAAAAGGCACATCATAAAAAAATACAGGAGAATGAAAATTTATAGCTGTTACAGTATTTCATAGCAGAAAATCCATAACCATTAATGAGATTGAAGAAATCATGAGAGAAGAAAAAAAGATCATCTTGGTTATATAAAATTTTAAAAGCTTTGGAGCACATAAAATCATTGCAACTAGAATAAGAAGAAAATTTACAGATTGGGAAAAAATAATTCAATTTAATTCACTTCTATGTTTAAGGGCTACTATGTGCCAGAAACTGTGCTAGGTCATAGGAATACAAAGACACAAAGGAAAAATTCCTTGTCTTTAAGGAGTTGACTTTCCACTGGAAATAAATAACATTTAAAAAGATAAAACTGAAACATACAAAGTAAGTATAAAATGACTTTAGGATGGGGGACAGAAACAGAGAGAATATCAACAGGATCAAGAAAGTTCTCTTATTAGAAGGTGGCTTTCACTGAGCTTTGCAGGGAGGCAGGGAGTCTGAAAAATGGAAATAAAGAGTCAGAACATCCCAGGCCTGGAGGACAGCCTTTACAAAGGTACAGAGGTGGAAGATGAAATGCCATGGTCACTACAGAAAGTACAGAAAGTAAGCCAGTTTGGCTGGAATACAGCATGCACATGTGAGGGTGTGAGGATGTGTGTGTATGTGTGTCTTTGTATATATGTATATGTGTGTATACTTGTACAGTCTACAATCCTATTTCTTTGATCTCTTTTGAATATAGGCCTATCAGTGGTACAGCTGGGTCAAAGGGTATTCATTGTTTAGGAACTTTTTGTGTATAATTCCAAATTGCTTTCTAAAATGGTTATATCCATTCACGGGTCCAACAACAGGGCATCAGTGTGTCTATTTTTCCAAAGTTTCTCCAAAATTTGTCATTTTCCCTTCTCATAATCTTGGCTAATCTTGTGGGTGTGAGTTAGAATCTCACAATTGCTTTAATTTACATTTCTCTAATGAGTAGTGATTTGAAAATTTTTTTTAATGTGGTTATAGATAACTTAGGTTTCTTCCCTAGAGAATGGCTTATTAATATCCTTGGAATATTTATCAATTAGAGGACAGCTCTTATTCTTATAAATTTGAATCAATGTATCTGGAAAATGAGACATTTATCCAAAAAATTTGCAGCAAAAATTTTTCCCAGTCAATTGTTTACTTTTGAATCTTATTTTTATTGAGTTTATTTGGACAAAAAACAATTTTTTTAAAGGAAGTCCTCTCTTTCTCCTCTTTTAGTTGTTATTCTTCTTTTATCTGGCACATTTCAAGGTAATGAAAGAGACCTGTGTATATATAACGTTCTTAATCAACCATCTTGCCAGAAGTTCTTTCCAATTCTCTTTCCAATACATTGCTATATATCCTTTAAGAGGCCTAAAGGGAGAAGGAGGAAAAGTAGAAATGGAGTAGGGTGGGTAGAAACAAGTAGAAGATGAAGAAACTAGACAGGGTGAGGGGTGAAGGGGGGGAGAAGAGTTAAGAAGGATAAATAAAGAGTGGCATAGGAAGGGAAGTGACAGGATTTTTACCAATAATTACCTCAGCTATCAGTCAGGTCCTATATATTACCTACCTTCTTCTTATCCTTAAGTAATTTCTTCAGCCATTCTTTCTTCATATACACTTCTTTTCAACTCATTATTCAGTTGCTACTTGATGATGCCTGTCAATCATCTTTTATGAGTTACTTGTTTAGAAGAATGGTGCCAGTTTGCAATTGCTAAACTAAGCTAGGAAAGAAAAAAGACAGTATATTATTTTATCATTATTTTTGCATTATTGATATTATTTCACAGAATCTTTTTCTAAAATAAAAGATTACTCAACTTTCATTTCCAGTTTAGAATAATCACTATTATGTTATTTCCATTTTTTCATGAATTCTTTCTCCTTCTGACATTGCCCATTAATTCATTTCACAAATATTTATTTCTTTCCTAATATGTATAGTAATGTGTTGTATAAGATCCCAAAGCAATGCAAGGGACAATAACTGCTAACAAAGAGTCTAAGTTAAATAGCTTAAACTTTAAGAAGAGAAAGGGGAAAAAAACCCATGAATGAGCAAAGATGCAGGGGCAGATATGTTGGGAGAAAATACAGAGAGCTGCCTAGATGAAGTAGAGATCAAACTAGAGGAGGGGAAGGGAACTAATAGAAGATAAGGTTAGGAAGTTTCCTGGAGTTAGGAAGATAATATAATAAGATAAAATAATATAAGAAGATACAGGAAGACAGACCAAATTATAGAGGGCCTAGAATGCCAAGTTAAGGCAGTGTGGTATAGTGGATAGTCTTTGCAGTCAAAGAAGAACTGGGTTTAAATCCTGCCTCAGACATTTACTAACTGTGTGACCCTTAGCAATTTAGTTAACCAATCTTGACCTCAGTTTTCTCATTTCTGAAATGATTTGATGAACTTGAAGGTTCCTTTCAGCTCTCATCTTTGATCCTATTATTTTATAAACTTTATAAGGTAGGCAATCATGAATCACTAAAGATTTTATATCAAGGGAGTGATGTAAACGTTGTTTTGGGAAGATTAATTTTTGTATTAATAACTATAGGGTCATTGATTAAGATTACCTTTCTTATTAAGTCTTTCAAGAAATTTTGCATGCTGTTGCTGTATGAGAGGATTATGTTGAAAGAGAGCCTTTAAAAAGATATTTTAGTCTACCAATCCAATAGATTTTTAAAATTAAAAAAAAAATTTTGGAGGGGGGAGGGCAAGGTAATTGAAGTTAACTGACTTGCCCAAGGTCACATGGCTAGTACGTGTCAAGTGTCTGAGGGCGGATTTGAACTCAGGTCCTCCTGACTCCAGGGCTGGTGCTCTATCCACTGTGCCACCTAGCCACCCTCAAATAGTTTTTATAATCAACAAAAAATAAGCAAGTGGGATCTTGTTCAGTTACCATCGGTGAAGCATAAATAGGAAGAGATACATTTATCAGAAATATTCTCCACTGCCCTGAAGAAGATCCCACACCGAGTTCAAGTAAGGAGGTGGCTGATAAGGTTCTCAATATGTTACTGTTTATGGGTGACATTGGGATGATTTCATCGAGTTCTAGAACATTATAGAACGTCCTGGATGAGAGCCTTATAAATCTCAACACTCAAAGAGTTTGACCTAACCATCCACACAGGAAAAATCAATTGGAAGAAGAATATTTATTGCCCAATTTGTAACTTACAGTTAGATGAAAAACCTATAGAGCTCATTCATCTGTAGTTTTATTTTGGAACTGGGCAATAAGCCGGGTCTAGATTTGAACAGGAAGAGATTAGGATGGAATGCTTTTTGAAAACTGCCAAGCTTCTGTAGTGATCCTAAACTTCTACTGAAACAAAGACTTATATTTTTAATATCAATTATACTCTGGTGGCATTATATGGTTGTATATCAGTATTGCCTTTTGAAGGATTAAAAATTAGTATCATTCAGAGAACCAAAGAAAGGTACAAGGTAGTTGCAAGCAGGCTGCAATATATAATAATGAACTACAACAACTCCGAGTAAATTATGTCATCAAGTAAATGGTTGATTTGAAAAGAAAATTGTCTCGTCACATGGCAAAAATATTGGATAACTGGTAAATACTCTGTGTCCTTCGTGGGTATCCCAGTGGGGTCTAGAGAAAGCACAGAAGGCCACAAATATGTTTGGTAGAACCCCTATAATGTACTTATGGAAAGACATGGACAAGATTTACACTG
>JAQQSV010009333.1:0-13548 GCA_028646515.1 Pseudochirops corinnae | reverse complement strand
AGATCCATCCTGCCCTACCGAAAAGTGACATAGGAGAGAATAGAGTAGGGGAGGGGGGATACACTGGGATGGCTGTTTTGGGGTGGTGGGTAAGAGGTGGAGAAAATATGTAACTCAAAATCTTGTGGAAATGAATGATGCAAACTATAATAAAATTTAAAAATAAATAAATAAATAAAAATAAAATAAAATATACCCAACTAAATGTTTCATAAGTTTCAACGTTATGACAATAGCCTCTAACAACATAATAATTTCACAGTATCCAAATCAAAAGGAGATCAATTACCCCCCCCACAGACACATCACCACCACCAGCCCCCTTCTTATTTTTAAAATAAACTTTCAAAAGAAAAAAATCATCTTGCTTTTTTTTTTTTTGTTAGAGTTGGAACATTCCTTGGAGTAGGTGTTGGGGCTGCAAGAAAAAATAGAAAAACATCTCCCCCTCCTGAAACAGCAAGGCCCACTCGAACCCCTTTGATCTCTAGTCTCCCACCCTTTTCTTCCTGCCCTCTTTGAGTAGCAACTCCTGATGTGCGTCCTTTCCCATCCCTTCCCCTCTCCAATTCCTGGGACTGGTCTGTCATATTTCATCTGTTCGAGAGGAGATTGAAACTGAAAACAATGGGATAGGAAAACTTCAAAAAGTTTAAAGACAATTGTATGGCAGTTTTTACTTTTTATCGCTCGTTTTTAACTTCAGAAATAAATGATAACAAAACTTCCCCCTGTGTCCACTGGGTGCTGTCTCTCTGTCCTTTTTCTCCCTGTCTGTAGGATTTCGAAGTGGATGTTGTTCACTATAGACGTTGTAAAAGCCTGATAATGGTGATTGAAAAATACAAGCTTCCTGTGTTCATTTTTTTTAAAGAAAACAAAAACAAAAATACAGAAGAAAATAGGTTTCAGCAGGCACATTGTGCTTTTTTTCTTTCCTTTTTTTGGTTAAATAAAGTGCTTTTTTTGTTTAAAAAAAAAGGAGATCAATTCTCCAATGACACAATTTTATCATCCTCTTAACAGCATTTCTTATAGAATGGGGTTTGGGGGTGGGCTGGGGGAGAATACAGGAAAATTTAAGAACACAATAATAACATTGACAATGTCATGAATTTAAAACAGGAAAGAAAATTTAGTAGTAGTCAGATGACATCAAATCAGTCAAATGCATTTCCAAATTATCTTACATAGAGAATCATGCATCTTGTCACCTCTGGCATTTTATATTACGTCTAAAATCCAATACAGAGTTATCCAGTATGGAGCACATGCACTCAATTAAAGAAATAACAGAAATCTAGAGCACCGGCTCTAGAGTCAGGAGGACCTGAGTTCAAATCCAATCTCAGACACTTAACACAAAAACTAGCTGTATGACCTTGGGGCAAGTCACTTAACCTCAACTGCCCTCCAAAAAGGAAAAAAAAAAAAATTAGAAATAACAGAAATCAGCACTTACATAGTGCCTACAGAATAACCCATCTAGTTAAGCACTTCATAATCATGTGATTCTCAAAACAATCTTGGGAGTTGGGTGCTATTTTTATCTACTTTATAGATTAGTAAACTGAGGTAAACAGAGATGAGATTTCTTGCCTAAAATCACACAAGCAACAAATTTACAGAGACCGGATTTTTCACTCATATTTTCCCCTTTTAGCATTTTGCCTTAATGCCTAATTGCATTATAATTTCATTTCAGGCCAAACCTTAATTTACAACCACAAAATCAAAATCTCAATTGTCCCAAGGGCCATGCTGTCTTAACTGCACATTGTAGGCCCACGTTATATACTCTAGTGCCAGATTGAAAGTTGCAGTCTTATACACCCACCCCCCTCTTTAGGATCTGTGAAGATTTTTTTATATTCTTCAAATAACAGTTAAAATACACCCTTTTAATGGTCCTCCAAATATACTATCTTCAAATAATTTCATGTTACAAATGTATTACTATATAAAAAGTACAAAAGAGAGAATAAATGAAAACTTACAAAGAAGCAAAGAAAAGATGGGCAGCTCTAAACACAGTTTGCAGTATTTACAATATAGGCTTTCTTGAAACAGAAATTTATTGCTATATATTTTGAATCCTCTCTTATGTTCTGCTGTGCACATGGTAATCCTTTTTTTCTTTTCTTATTTTTCACTTAAGTTTCAATATTTAAGTTTATGTTCTTTTTCTTTTTTATTGTATATTTAAATTTCAATTTTAAAATAAATTAATAAAAATAAAATAAAAAACAAGTATATTACTATAGTGTCCATACAGAATAACCACATAGTGTTTCTAATATCCTTATCAAATACCTTTTGGTGACTTATTTCTATTTTACCCAAACAATTAAATTCTTTTATATTATTCACAGAAGTAAAACAAAACATTTTTTTTCCAAAATTAAATTTCACTTACATTCAAGTTTCTCCCTTAAATGAGCTTTTATTCATGAGCAAGAAGCAAGATCTTTAAAATTCTATAAACTTGCTTTAAAATTTGGCCCAAATTGACTTCTTCTTCTTAGCTCTCAAGGGTATAACTCACCTTAGGATCAAGGTGGAGATGTTGGTTCAGACTTTCACTTCCTTTGTTCTTTTTCTCAAATACATCTATGGTTATGCTTCTAAGTTTATCTATTCCCTTCTAATGTCACCTAAGGTAGAAAAGATGGACATACAACTTAATTCTCAGCAGGGATTGATTGACAAAAGCAGAGTTAATAATTTCTACATCATATGGTTTGGGTGGAACTAGTCCTGCCCATGCTTCTGCATAATCTATTATAAACACGGATAGGAGTTCCATTTTCTTCTTGACAAGTTGTTTGAAATCTACTCCAATTAATAATCATACCTGAATTGGGGAGCCTAATATAATTTACAGCAAAATTTCTAATTGCAAAACAAATAGCAATTCAAAATTTTCTTTCTAAATTGATTGGTGCTTAACTTTAACTTGTAAAATTCCCAAGTATATAATTAGATATACCCTTCTAGTAAACTTTATTTACTGTTTAGTTCTTTCCTGATTTAAACAAACTTTCTCTTATTCATGAGCCCAGGAAAGAGTTAACAATTAAGTTCTTCATCTCAAAGTGGATGCCAGAATATATTCTTATGCTTTGGCACTGAAACACACCAATGCAAAAAACCCTTTGAAGTGCCTGAAATTCCTGAAATTCTGAAACTGACGAGACTCACTTCTGTGTTTTTATAAATGAGGCCAATCTTTCACAGTTTGGACTTTGTATTCACACAGTAATGTGTAGGTTTTGAATGAGCGTTTTCATAAAATAAAGGCAATATAGAATGTAAAACAACAACAATTAAGTCCTTAACTGCCAAAGCTATTCAAACTGTCAGTTACGACCCATTTTTTTTCTTTACCTTGGAACTTCATTGATACTACTTTCAAACTTTTGTTGTGGCCGCTGTTCAGTTGTGTCTAAGTATTAGTAACCCCATTTTGGGTTTTCTTGGCAAAGAACTGGAGTGGTTTGCCATTTCTGTCTCCAACTCATTTTACAGATGAGGAAATTGAGGTAAACAAGGTTAAGTGACTTGCCCAGGGCCACACAGCTAGTAAGTGTCTGAAGCTAGATTTGAACTCAGAAAAATGAGTTTTCCTGATTCCAAGACCAGCTTGGAGCTATCCACTGTACCATCTAGTGCCTAGCTCCTTTCTAATCAGCAAAATGACCTTACTCTTGTAGCTATAAAACAATAAACTCCAGAAGAATGATAAAAGATTCATGCAACATTTAGAGTTATGTTCTTAATTTCCTTAAAACAAATTCTAAAAAATGTTAACCCAAACTCACTAAAATATTCCAGCATTTATAAAAAACATTCCAACCACAATTTGGAAATTCACAATAGAAAACTTGCATTTTAGTAACAGACTCAGTTTCTAATTAGTTTATGGCACAAAAATTATGCAGTCTGAGGGAAAAGATTCCCTTTCTTCTTATCTATCTTTCTCTCTGCACTGTCAAAACTTGGCCAGAGCCTAGAAATGGAGAGAAAGGGAAACTGTTGTTCTCATGATTGAGAGAGCTCCACAGAAAGGTTCACATTCCTTTTCCTAGGAAAAAGTCTACCTGCAGTGTTAGAGATAGTGGACTAGACTTCTTTGGATAACAAACCAGATATGCTTCAAGGGTAAGAGATTTTCTTGACACAAGAATAAAATTTCTAAACTGAACTCATTACAAGGCAGTTAAATTTCTGATTATTTCAGTAACTGAAAAATGCATTACCCTGGATCCATTATCCAATAGTGGGTTTTTCCAAACTTTTATAGGCTATTCCTCAAGATAGTCTCTTGCTGGACATCCACTTAAAGCCTTGTGATCTTGATAGACCCTAATACATTTTTTTGCAGAGCCACAGAAAACCCAGTTACTTCCATGTCACAATGGGGCAATGGAAGATAATGTCAGCAGTAACAGTGAGTCAAAAATCTCAATCTATGTTACCGAATCAAGTATGGTATAATGAAAAGATCTCTGAATTTGGAGTCAAAAGATTTGGGATTGGATTGCAGCTCCACTGCTTCCTACCTTCTCTCTGTCTTATCTCCCAAGTCTATTCAATTATTGTGTGTCTTCTATACTCTACCTCCACAAGGCTTCCCTCCCTTCTCTCCATTCATATGGCCACCATCCCCATCACCTCCCACCTAGAATCCATTAGCAAGAGTCTCCATTAGAATATGAGATCCTTGAGAGCAGGGACTGTCTTTTGCCTTTCTTTCTATCTCAAGACTTTTGCACAGTGTTTGGCATACATGCTTGCTGACAGCCTGAATAATTGGTGTCACTGCCTCCAGTCTCTTCCTCTATCTAATCCACATTCCACGAAACTGCCAAAGTAATTATTCCTATAGCAAGGATATGACCATGTCTTTAGTCAAGGATCCAGTATAAACTCTTCTATCTGGTTTTTAGCAATGACAAACATTTATTTGCAAAGCACTTCATGAATGTTATCTCATTTGATTCTCACAATCTAACTCTGTGAGATAGATACTATCATTATTCTTATTTTATAGACAGGAAAAACCAAGGGTGAGAGCAATTATATGACTCCCCTAGAGTCACAAGCTAGTAATTGTCTGAGGTAGGATTTGAATTCAGGTCTTCCTGACTAGAAATCCAACATTCTATCCATGGCACCACCTAGCTGCCCTCACAAGCTGTCTCCAGTCTATCTTTTTTGGATTTTTTGGGGTTTTTTTTTGCTGTTTGGAGGGACATTTGGGGTTAAGTGACTTGCCCAAGGTCACACAGCTAGTGTTAAGTGTCTGAGGCTGGATTTGAACTCAGGTCCTCCTGACTCCAGGGCTGGTGCTCTATTCACTGCACCACCTAGCCGCCCCCAGTCTATTTTTCTAGACTTAGATCTTAGATCACCTCCTCTCATGCATCCCAAAGTCCAACCAAAAAGGCTTACTTGCTGTTCTTCACTGATGACATCATATTTTCAGTCTCCTTGTCTTTACACAGGTGCTTCTGGAAGGTGCTCCCTCCTCTAACAGAACCCCTAGCTTCCTCTAAGTGAAGCCCTAGCATCCTTTAAGAGAATCCCTAAGGTTCCTCTGCTCCAGAACTTTCTCCTGAATGTACGATACCTTTTCTGTTTCTCTGAGCTTGACATTGCCTTATATTTTATCTTTTACTTACTTTGTATGTAGTTTGTGTTTCTCTCATATATGTATGTATGTATACATATATATTCTCTCACGTATGTATGTATGTAGATATGTATATGTATGTATGTGTGTGAACGTATCCACAAATTTCCTTGGATAGAATGTAAACTCCCTGAGGGCAGACACTGCTTCATTTTTTTCCATTTGTGCTCACAGATAGGTACTTATTGATTGATCAATTCCTGTGTGATCTTGGGAAGGCCACCCCACTGCTTTCAGTCTCAATTTCCTTATCGATAAAGGAGGAGATTGGACTATATCATCTCTTAGATCCCTTCCAGGCTTAATCCTATGATCAAAACATAAATGTCTAATTGTAGTGGAAAGTCTGTATGAATACATATGTGTAAAGGTTATGGACTGGACTATTCTGTACAAAAGCTCTTTTGTAGCTACTAAGTAACTGATAGAAGGGATGAAGTCCTGTAAGTAGGCAAAAAGGCCATCTTATGATACCATTAGCAACTGGACATCTGGTGGGATAAGGATTCTAATAGTCTCCTATGCTCTGAGGCATCACTGGATGCTGAACCAAAAAGGAAGGAAGAAATGTGGAGTTCAAAGTATGTTCCTCAAATATTCAAATCCAAGCTGGCTTCTTACTGCTCACAGACTGTGTGACCTTGGATAAGTCACTTAGATCTTCCAGTAAAATAAAGAAGTTGTATTAGATGATCTCTAAGGTTTGTGCTGGCTCTAAATCCTGTGATTCCAGAGTTCAATGGGGCACGGGAGGGGTGGAGGGAAGATCATTTTAAGTTAAGAAAATGAAAAAAGAGGCTTGTGGGAGAGGAGGCTGAAAGAGAGTAATTAGGTTTATTTGACTGAAGTAAAGCTTGATAGAAGATCTACAGAGTTGAAGAGGCAATATTTGAAGGGGCTATGGAGCTCAATCATAGACAGTCTCTAAGAAGGAAGATCTACAAGGAAGACGTCAAGAGTCCTTGGTGCTGGTTTGATCTTACCTAGGCATCTCTCCTTCAGCTCTTTGATCTCACATTTGCTATGGTCACCTGGCACTTGCATGACTGCCACTTCCACTACTTCATCCAGTCCCTACACCTGCCTCTTGTCCTCCCCCTCCCAGAGACCTTCTATAGAAACTGCATTTTCTCAGAGATGCCACCAGAGCCCGGACCCTCACTTGTGCATGTCTAACAACAAATAATAACTAAGGACTGAAGAAGAGCGTGTGTGAAAATGAGGGGTGTCTCTGCATGTTAGTATTGTTGAAGCTTCTTAGTAAACCTTTTGTTGTTCATTTGTTTCAGTCATGTCCAACTCTTCATGGCCCCTTTTGGGGGGTTTTCTTGGCAGAGATATTGAAGTGGTTTGCCATTTCCTTCTCCAGTTCATTTTACAGATGCCAAAACCGAGGCAAACAGGAATAAGTGACTTGCCCAGGGTCACATAGCTAGAAAGTGTCTAAGGCCAGGTTTGAATTCAGGAAGATAAGTCTTTTTGACTTCAGACCTTGTACTCTATCCACTGAATCACCTAGCTGCTCCCAATAGATTTTTAGTAACCAATATAAAGTACTTTGAAAAATCAGAATTCCATATCCTTTGGTGATTTGTCCCAAATTTTCCCTTCTCTGACCTCAGATATTTAGTAACTGTCAGAACCTCACAATCTTTGATTGCCAGGGTCCTGTGACCTCCGACCCAGGCTCACGTAGGGCAGGTTCAGAAGGTGTCATACGTGGTGTTGTCACTGACCCAGTGCCATGTTCTCTGAACCTCAAACCACAGGCAGCTCAGTTTGGCACACAAGACATCCCAAACGATACACACAACACAGAGGGACAGAGAGAGATGCAGTGTGGGAGCCAACCAGCCACACCAGCCCACTGCTGCTCACAACCACATGCACCCTATCTCTCCTTCTCCCTCTGTCTTTTTCTCTTCTCCTGCTCTTTCTTTCTTTTCTTCCCTCCTTCCTTCCTTCCTTTCTTCTGTATTCCTTCCTTCTTTTCTTCTTTTATTTCTACCTTCCTTCCTTCCTTCCTTCCTTCCTTCCTTCCTTCCTTCCTTCCTTCTTTCCTTCCTCCCTCCCTCCCTTCCTCCTTTCTTCCCTCCCCCTCTCTCTTTCTTTCTTTCCTTCTTTCTCTTCCTTCCCTTTTATTTCTCCTTTCTTCCTTGCCCTCATTTCTTCCTCCTTCAAGAACAACCAGTTCTTCAACAGGAGACCCAACCAATCACACCAGTCAAGAAATTAAGCTTCTCCCTTCATTCATCAGCTAGTCTTTCTAGTCTCCCTGCTCTGCTCCCTTTCTTTTCTCCACTGCAAAGGAGACACAGAGAAACAAATGAAAAGGATACTGAACAAAGTTGGGCAACTGAGAGTGAAGAAAGATAAGAGAAAGTTGATAAGGTTAATCAAAGAAGACTTCTGGAAGAAATGAGCCTTAATCAGAGTTGGAAGGAGGTAGGCACAAGCGGACAGTGCAGAAAGCATTCTAGATCTGACTCTCTCCTATTACCTGCATGACCTTTCTGAGCCTCAGTTTCTTCCTCTGTGATATGAAGGGGTTGGATTAGTTCAGGGGTCCTAATCTTTTTTAGTTCATGGGTCTCTTTGGCAGTTAAGGAAGCCTACGAAGCCCTTCTCATATAATATGTATATATATAAAATCTAAAATATGTATAAAATAAAACACATAGGATTACAAAGAAGGCCAATTATACTGAAATGTAACTTTCAAAATATTAAAAAACAAGCAAATTCATGCATCGCAGTGTTGCGGTTTAAACCTAGGGACACCAAAAACTGTTGTGGTAAGGGCTCTGCCCACCCTAAAACTGTTGTGGTTTCATGATGTGTTGTGGTGGAACTGTCTCAAAAAAATCAGTCAGACCACCACTAATCCAAGTATAGGCATTTATTGAGAATGCTGCCTCTCATGAAGTGGGCTAAGTTCCAAGAGGAACCAGCAACTTTAGAGAAAGCAAGATAGATTTTTATAAGATAAAGATGCAATTACATAACAGACATTTACATAGAATAGAGGAAGACCATTAATGTTAAAAGGACAGGAGGAGTTTGTTAAGGGATTAGGTAATAGAGGAGGGGTCCCATTTGTGGTTTGGTGGTTAAACATTCTGGTAATTCTGTCCTCCAACTGGCTAGCTATTGTGGTCCTGTCTTGGGCTAGATGGATGATGTGATTGTGATTGAATACAAGAACACACCTGTTTCTGTGGGAATGGGTCTGGGGGCAGTGACCAGGTAGAGGCAGTAGCCTGGTTCCCATCACATGGACACACCTGCTGTTTCTGTGGGAACTAAGAGTTCAGGGACACACCTGTTGTTCCAGTGAGCAGTGTTAGGATATTGGCAGGAAGGCGGGGAGGGGGATTAGGTAGGTACAGTGGGCCTGCTGTTCAGTGGGACCAGGCTTATAATGAAGTTAGAATATTGGGGCTGGGGGCAGCTTTATTAGGACTCCATCACCAGTTTAAGAAGCCCTGGACAAAATAGCTAATCTCAACGGCCCCTGCCAGGTCTAAATCCTATGATTCTAGGATTCAGTGGGGAGATGGTCCCAGGTTCAAGAAATGAAAAAAGGCTTATGGGTGAGGAGGCTGAGAAAGAGTAATGACAACCAGAGGTTGGGGTACTCAGAGGTTTTTAACCTGGGTTTCATGCACTATATCTATGTCCATATCTGTATTCAGTTATCCCTGCCACATCTCGACTTTCCCCATGGCAGTTTTGATATATTGCAGGTCGGCATAAGAAATTAAATGGGAATTTTGGGGGACTTTTGTGGAAGCCGCAGATGACAGAGCCCATGGCCAAACAGTTAACCCAATTTTTGCAATAATGTATTGTAAAGAAAAAATTCAGACTCCTCTGGTTTGAGGGGAAGGCCAAAAAATCTTACACAGATTTTCCAGGTGGAAGACAGTGCTGTGCCCTCTAACCCCTAAGATGTGGGAGGGATAATTATATGTGTATATATGTATATGTATATATGTACTTTATATATTAAATACTTTAAATTTATGTATACATATAGAACTCTATTAATATAATTGGCTTCTTTTGTAATCCTGTGTATATTATTAAAAGCATTTAAAAACATTATCCTGATAAAGGGTCCATAGTATTCAACCAGACTGCCAGATGGATCCAAGATACAACAAAGGCTACAAATGGTTGCTATAGTGGAAAATCTGTACAATTGAAGACACAATGTTTGGAGGTACCTTGAAACCCGAGCTCAGATAGAGAATCTCCAAAGAGGAGAGTCTCCAAGGAAAACTCCAAGAGTCCTCTGGGCTGGTCTGATCTGGACATCTCTCCTCCAACTCTTTGATTTACCATCTGATGAGTGGCAGCTAGGTGTTAAAGTAGGTAAGTCTTTGGGCCAAGAGCCACAAGACCTGAGTTCAAATCTAGCCTTAGAAACTTTCTAGTTGTATGATCCCGGGTAAGTCACTTAGCATAGTGCCTGGCACCTAGTAGAAGCTACACAAAACACTATTATTGTTGTCGTCCTCCTCATCCTCCTCATCATTATCCTGTCTGATTAGCTGATGCTTCATTGACTACTCTTCTGACCCCTGCCTCTCCCCCCTTGACTTCCCCCACACACCTGTGAGGGCCTGGTGCACATGAGGAAGGAAGAGATACAGAGTTAGGGAGCCTTTGTCTGCAGGTAAGGCTAACCAGAAGAGAGTGAAGTCAAATAGGCGTTGTCCAGGGTGTCCTGGGGTTCCTGGTGAAGGACAGGATTGGATTTTCTTTTCTTTTTCTCTCTTTCTCTCTTTTTTAAAGGCACTATACAAAGGAAGGAAGGGAAGGGCGAAGTTAAAAAGACAGAGGACAAGGATGGGGGAGGGGACGATTGGTTTTATGCCAAGAAACTTGGGTCCTTTGCCTTTGTCGTAAAGTTGTAGAATTTAAAAGCTAGAGAAAAAAAAACATTAGAAATTATTTAGTCCAATCCTAGGGTACAGTTTGGAGTCTCCATAGACAGATAGGGAGGAAAGAGTCCCAGCTCCCACCCTCAGGGTCCTCAACCTCTACCCCAGGGCAGATAGATGTGTAATGTCTTGGCTGGCTTTTCTTCCTCCCTCACACCTGTGTGGTGACTCAGGTCCTCCAGGTAGTGCCCAACCCAGAAGGGAAGTGACTAAACAGCTGAAATCTATTTGGACTGGGCTAATAGAGGAGGGAAGTGAGGGAAGTGTAGTCGGGGGGCTGGATTTGATCTTGTTCCTCTCTTAAGGTTTCACTGGAAGCTGGGAGAAAGGGTGGGGCCATTTGCATGTGGTGGTCCTCAAACCTCTTCTTCTCCCTACCCACCCTCACCCTAAGCAGGGTGTCCCTTAGCTTCCAGCCTCCTTTTCTACCCTGGGAGTAGGCAGGAAGAAGAGGAAATATTTGAAACAAGCTCTAGGGGGCCTAGGAAGATAAAAATGGAGAACACCAGACTACCCAGACATGCCTCTCCCTCAGGAGTCATCTTTCTAGATGAGTTATAGTTATAGAGGGAAATAAGGTATGTGTGGGAGCTGGGGCTCATCTCAACTGCTCCAAAAGCCCTGAAAGTCCAAGAGAGTTGAGGCAAAGAAGATTGGGTGACATTTGGGCAGAATCAGCCAGAACAGACTTTCTAGGAGATGTGCCTGACCCTGTTAAAGTGAAGTTACCTAGTAAATGCAAATATGCTCAATTTTCCTGGAAAGCCATTGGACAGCATGCAGTGAAAGGGGATCCATACAAGAAGGAAAATACAAAGGATATATGACAATTTAGAAAACCCATATGAACTTGGATGAGTAGAAAAAATAAAACCAGGAATGCAACAGACACATTGAGTGCAACTGTTTAAAATATCCGGAACACACAATCCTTGTTTGTCCTTCTTGAAGAGGACCAGTGATATCAGGACGGTGATGTCTTGACTTGCAGGTGAATTGGATTTAAGAGAGGCAGAGCTAAATGTACAGTCATAAGGATCAGATGAAGTCCTAGAGTTAGTTATGGATTGTTGATTCATTTTTCAGTCTTGTCTGATTCTCCGTGACCACTTTTGGGGTTTTCTTGGCACAGATACAGGAGTGGTTTTCCATTTCCTTCTCCAGATCATTTTTTTTTTTTTACAGATTATGATATTGAGCCAAACAGGATTAAGTGACTTGTCCAGGGTCACAGAGCTAGTAAGTGTCTGAAGTCATATTTGAACTCAGGAAGTGGGTCTTCCTGACCCCAGGCCTAGGGAAGAGGTGGGAGGGGAGGAACTCTATCCGCTATACCACCTAGCTGCTAACAGCTTCTATTAATTTCCCAATGCCTGTGACTGAAATTTGACAGTATGGGTGCTCACTCCACAAACCTACATCTACAACTCCTCCATACCTTAGCTGATGGGCTCTGAGACCTACTGTGGTCAAAAAATTCATCTTTCTATAGCCCACTTGGTAATGAGCTTCTCAGAACTTAGGTTGGTCTTTCAATGTACAGTTGATCACCCGCTAAGCATGATTTTTTTTGTTATGCATTTTTTAAATATAGTGTAGTGAAAGGAGCATGACCAACTTGGTTAAGTTATTCATCTTCCATGGGACCAAGATCCTCATCTCTACGATGCAGGTCTAACCAGAACTAGATGGCATACAAGGTCCTTTCTGGATCTAGCAATGATCTTACTCTAATGTTTCAGCACTAATGCTGGGCCTAGGGGAGCTTCAACACTGTCAGCCCTGTTCACATCTAGGCATGGATCCTGGAGGGATTTTGTCTCTAGGAGGATTAGGCTCCCCTTTCTCATGTTCTTTGACTTACTAAGTCTCCCACTCCAGAGGGAAAATTGCTTAAGGTTTCGATTTTGGTTTATGTCTAGGACTCTCCAAATCAGAGAGTAAAAGAGGTACTCGTTGTACAAGGTGGATTAGGACATAAACAGGTAATTTATTCCTATGCACAAAAGAACTTTTAAACATAGAATACTCAAAAGGGAGCATTAACAGGATAAATTAAACAGAACTCAGTAATTTGATTTATAACTACCATTACACTCTGCTGGGAGGTGGAAGCTGATACTTGACACAAAGAAATTTGCAATACTACTAATTAGATATTTTCCATTTCCAGCTTGGCATTGTCTTTATAAAACAGCCAGGCTTGGGCTAGTCATATTCGTGTCAGTGCTTGCCCTCTACAATTAATGGAGTAGTTGTCAAGCTCCCCTTCCCCCAGCCTCCATTCAGCTCTCTCCTCCAAGGATAACTTTAAACCTCTCAGAATCACAAGGTTACCTCCAATCCTGAACATATCTGCCTCAGGATATATGTTCATCTAGAGCAGTGGTTCTCAACCTTCCTAATGCCGTGACCCTTTAATACTCATATGTGGGTGTATCTGCATGTAGGTGGACCACCTGGAGACGGATAGAGGAGCGGTGTCTCAGTTCCTAAGACCATCGGAAATATGTGTTTTCTGATGGTCTCAGGCGACCCCTATGAAAGGGTCGTTTGACCCCCAAAGGGGTTGCGACCCATAGGTTGGGAACCACTGATCTAGAAAAAAACAGAAAAGGAGAAAAAGCATCCAAGGGCTTTGATGCAAGCTTTTCTAGTTGCGGGTCCCATGGGTCACCATGATACCAGGGTATAGAAGAAGTGGAGTGGTCCTTCCCCAACCCTCAATGGAGTCACATGATGCCACCCTGAAACAATCAGAAGTGTGCTCTCCTTCCCTCCCTCCTTCTCTCTCTCTCTCTCTCTCTCTCCCTCTTTGTCTGTCTCTTTCTCTCCCCCCTCTCTTCTCTCCACTCTCTCTCTCTTCCTCTCTCTCTCTCTCTCTCTCTCTCTCTCTCTCTCTCT
>JAQQSV010009332.1:0-13548 GCA_028646515.1 Pseudochirops corinnae | reverse complement strand
TGAATACATATGGGAGTGTGTGTATATATGTGTACATAGACAGAGGGCACAGGATCAATCAAACAGGAAAGGATGATATTTTAAAAGGTGAAATTGAGATGTAGGAGAGGAATAGAATAAGAGGAGACAGAGAGAGACAGAATGGGGTAAATTATCTCATATAGAAGAGGCAAGGGATAACTGTTACAATGGAGGGGAAGAACAGGAAGGCAAAAAGGGAATGGGTCAACCCTTACTCTCATTGAATTTGGCTTAGGGAGGGAATGATGTACACACTAAATTGGGTATCTTGGCCTACAGGAGAGTAGGGAGGAAAAGGATGAGAGGGGGGATGATGGAGGAGAGGGCAGATTGGGAGGAAGGGTTGTTAGAAGCACACACTTCTGTAAAGGGATAGGGACAAAGTAGAGAATAGAACAAGGGGAGGGCAGGATAGAAAGGAGGGAAAAATCGTCAGTGTTACACAATATGTCCGTTGTGGAGATGTTGTTCATAACTATACATGTACAGCCTGTATTGAACTGCTTTTCTTTCCAGTGGGGGTGGGTGACAAGGGAGGAATGGAAAGAATCTAGAATTTGAAGTTCTAAAATAATGTTAATATATATGTATATATTATTATTATTATTATTATTATTATTATTATTATTATTATTATTATTTACATGCAGCTGGAAAATAAGATAGATAGGCACTGGGATAGGAAGATCAATCTTGCTCTACCAGAAAGTCAGAGGGGTGATGGGGGAGGATATAGGAGAGAGCAGATTGGGGAAGGGGGTATACAATGGGATTGCTGTTTTTGGGGGGATGTTAGGGGAAAGATCGGGAGAAAAATCTGTAATTCAAAATCTTATGCAAATCAATGATGTAAACTAAAAATAAACAAAATTTAATTACAAAATCCTTCTTGAGCTCTTCCATGGGCTGTAACGAATTCATATTTTTCTTGGAAGCTTTTGGTGCAGAAGTTCTGATTTTGTTGTCTTCCTCCTGTTCCATGCTTTGATCCTTTTTAACCCCCCAAAAGGAATCTAAAGTTAGATTACTGTACTTCCTTTGCTTCCTTTGCTTGTTCATGTTGTCACTCAATTACCTGACTTTTGAGCTCTTTACCATAGTAGAACTCTCTTCCAGAGAGGGGAGCTTTGTCCCAAATTGCTGGGGTTTTCACAGCTGCTGGAGCTTTTGGGAAGGTGCCCTTTCACAGCCCCCACAAACTCTGGCTCACTGATCACACACCTCAGGACCACCACCCAAGACCACAATCCAGATCCAGGCAGGTTAAAGCAAGAGCAATTACCCTCTGAATGTTCACTTGGCCCACCTACAATCTGCAGTCCATGAGCTCTGAAGCAGCCACATGGAGGTGGCTGCAGGGCTGCCACCCCTCTGCCACTTCTAGCTTCAGGGGCAGGGGCAGGACCCACTCCTTCCCCAGTTCCAGCAGAATTCTACACTGACCTCTCACTTTTTCTTTGGCATTTATGGGTTGATAATTCTGGAAACCTCCACTGCTGCTGGTGATCCACTCTCCTGAAGTCCACTGCAGCCACTGATCAGGGCCTCCCTTGGCCTCAAACCACAGTCTCACTCAGGGCTAGGCTTGGCTCCCAGCACACTGTGATGAATCCTTTCTGTCTGCCTGCCAGACTGCCTTCAGCAGGAGATTTGTTTCTTTCTGTCACTTTGTGGTTTCTGTAGCTCTAAAATTTGTTTAGAGTCATATTTTATAGGTATTTGAGGTGGTTATGGGGGAAGCCACAGAGTTTTCCTGCTTCTACACCGCCATTTTGGCTCTGCCTCTTCTCTTTTCCATATTTAACAAAAGTAGTAAGTTAAGTATTTGTTATATGTGATGACTCTGTAGAAAGGGAAAGGAGGGCTACTGGGGAAAATTCTGGCAATGTAAAAATAGAAAATATCAACAAAGAATTATTTTAAAAACAATAGAGCAATTCACAGGCATGTATCATTTTCTATACGCATTACCTCATTCAATCTACATGAAATCCAAGAAAAGTTCCATAATTGTTTGCCTATTACAATACAAACCTGCTTCTAAGTACAATCAGTATCTTCCCCAGGACTGAAATCACCCCTTGGTGTCTGGCAAGGTGTCAATGCAGGGGTGGGGGGAGGAGGGGTACTCTTTTGACTAGACAAGTAATGCAGAGGCCCATCTATACTACACCAGCAGTGATGTTGCTATAAATTAACATTCTGCTGCTGTCTGTGTGCCTTCTAGAAGCCTGAAAGAATCAAGATGAGGATGAAGAGTGGTGGAGGTAGGAAAATGCATATCGACTATTAGGGAATAAAGATAGAATCATAGGATTTAGAGCTAGAAGGGACATTGAAGCTATCTAATTTAACCTCCCTCAGTTTATAAATGGAAAAACTGAGGTTCAGGGAGGGACTGGAAATGGACAATGGAGGAAATAGGGCTAATCATTTAAAGATGGAATCTCAAAATGTGGAAGGAATCTTAAGAGATGGTTTAACCCAGTAGTTCTCAAACTATTTCCCAGGGAATGTAGGCATCCCTGAGCCATTTTCAAAGAATCCATGATGTCAAAATTATTTTCATAATAATATTAAGATATTTTCATTTCTAATGTGACAAATATTGATAGATATAACCCACTCAAACAAAAGCTCTTTGGTGTCCTCCAATATTTTTAAGAGTTTACACTTTTTGGTCTTGAGACCCAAAAATCTGAGAACACTTGAAATCCAAATCTGCTCATTCTATCCTTCTTCTGCCTCTTAGAATCTCTAATTTCCTCCAAAGCGCCACTCAATAGCCACCTTCTTCATAATACCTTCCCTCAGAATTGCAAACTGTCACTTCTTTTAACTAGTATCACTTTGTCACTCCAGATGGCATCACATAACATCCAGTGAGAAATGAGGAAACTCTTGCCCTCTCCAGCACAGTATCATGTCAACTTCAATCATATAGCAACTAGCAAGGATACTCAGCTAGGCAGTGCAGTGGATAGAGTACTTGGCCTGGAGTCAGGAAACTCTTCTTCCCAACTTTAAATCCGGCTTCAGACACTGTGTGACCTTGGGCAAGTCATGAAACCTTGTTTGCCTCTGTTTCCTCATATATAAAATGAGTCAGAGAAAGAAATGAAAAACGACTCTACCCTCTTTTCCAAGAAAACCTCAAACAGGGTAACAGAATCAGACACAACTGAAATGAATGAACAAGGGGACTTAACTGAGTGAGGTGGTATCTGGGTTCCTGGCTACCTTTTCATCTTTTTTTTTTAAATTTATTTTTATTTTATCCCAGTCTCATACAAATGAGTGCTCAACTTGAGCCTCAGTATAGCCTCGGTAGTAGGTGACCTGGTAAGTTTGAGAGATTTAGAAATCCTGGGTCCAATTGAGTGGAAGCTAAACATTCATAGTTGAGAAGTCCTAAGCAATTGCTCTAATACTCTTGGAGAAGATGGGTCAAGTCTGGCTGTTTAACCAGCAAGTATGTACACTAAGTTGTTGGGCAGTGAAGGGCTGAGGTAAAACCTAAAATGCCTAATTAGCAGTTCTATATACTGCTTATGTTTTGATAAGGCTTAAGTATCAACCTCAAAATAGATTATTACAGTGTTATAAGTCATTGAATCATGTTTTAAGTCATTCCATTAATGTGTGCCATGAGTATTTAGTATTTTGTTTTTAGTATTTAGTATTTTGTTTCCAATAGGAAATAAACGTGTATAGGAATAAATGTCCAGTTCCATACCTGATTCATATTCAACATTGAGTCCCTCTTTACTTCCCCCTAATGGAAGAAACACCAAACATGAGCCCTAACCTAAGCTATAAATAAATTTGACCCTGGGGCATCAGAGTTTGAGATTGGTTAAAGTGATGGCTAATGAGCTGCAGATTGAGAAAAAAAGAAGTTTAATGTCTAATATTAGGGTTTAGGCTTCCCCAAGACTGAAACCAACCTAGCCATATGTCTGGATCCAGAAAAGAAGGGCTCCTTTAAAACAGAAGGGAGCCCCCGTGGGGTTCCTATTGTTAGATTTCATTAACCAGCTCACACAGTTGTTGCGATGATTAAATAAGATCAAATACTTGTCAAGTGCTTAAAGTACTTAATTTTTTTTCCCAAGGTTAACCATCAGTGAACTAGGCATTGTAGAAATAAACCTTTGAGATTTAATTGTGTTTTATTATCCTTGCATTTTATTATCAGAAACCAAAATTAGGTTTATAAACACGTACATATACAGAAGGTTGTAGGAACTTTATATCAATGGTAAACAAGAAATAGTGAGGTCTGGGAATTCCCAACATGGCAAAGACCCTGAATGCTTTACTGTAGCTGTGATACAGAGACAGAGGAGAAGAGGAGAGAAGGGGATAGGGTCAGAGAGTTCTTCTTTTAGATCCCCCTTAAACAAAATTACTTCAGGTTAATGTGCACAATCTGTTTACCCATCTCTTCCACATGTCTCTATTGTTCGAGACCCAGCTCAAGACTTACCTTCTGTGTCAAACCTCCTGTGAGCTCCCCAACTCTCCCTGTGTGTCCCTGTTTCTGTGTCTTTCTCTGTGTGTCTCTGTGTTTCTCTTTCTCTCTGTCTTGCTCTGTCTCTCATCTCTGTTTTGTCTCAGTCTGTCATTCTAGATCTATGTCTCTGTCCGTCTGTCTCTGTCTGTCTGTCTGTTTCTGTCTCTGTCTCTCTGTGCCTCTCTCTCTCTGTGTCTCTGTCTCTCTCTCTGTCTCTGTCTCTCTCTCCCTCCCCCTCCCCATGTAATTACTTGTCTATATTTTAATGCTATGTCTTGTCCCCATCTGATCTGGATGTATACTTCTTTTCCAAACTCTCCAAGGAGGAGTGGTAGGAACAATATACCTTATCCTTCTCCCATTTTAGAACAGCAAAGGCCAGTGAAGATGGATAATGAAGGAAGGAGAGCAGTTCAGTGAAAGTCAAGGCTCTTTGTTTTCTCCCTCTAGTTCTTTGACGTTGATATCATCACTTGGGGGAGGGCAGAGGCAAAAGATAAGGGGAAGGAAGGCTCTGGATCTTTGTGGCCAAATTTCTAGTTAAACACTGAGAAATGGAAATTTATCAATTATCCAGTCAATCTGATCCATGTAGAGAGACCACCTACATAATTCATGCCCTCAAAGTCTCTGCAGCCTGAAGTATCTGGTTTGGCTATATACTGCAATTAGATTTCCTCTGCTTTGCAATATGGAACCTTGACAAATATGAGTTTGTATCCTTTGGGTAAAAAAATAAAGGAAAAGTAAAAGCAAAAGTTATAGCCTAGTTCGAAGGGGGAAATATGTAAAATGGAAAAGGAAAAAATATCACAAAACGGCCCTTTCAAAGCACATTTGAATGGACTACACTGAACACAAATGTCTCCAAAGTAGATGTATTACATTTTCCTGCAAATGTTCTTGAGATTTCCAAGCTTTAGGAGCCAGATCTATCAAATGTATCCCAGGATTTGTAAACCTCAGTACCGGGGCGGTGGTGGGAGAATGGTCTAGGTGGTAGAGGAGCAAGCGGTTGGTCACCCCCCAAATTACATCAGGAGGCTTTGAGGTGTCTCTGTCTATGCAACATTTAGGCAGCTACACTCTTTTTTTTTTAATCTCTGGGAATACTTGGTCAAAAGAGGGACATCTGGATCTGATACTTCCTTGAAGGTCCTTCATCCAAACAGATGTTAACTAGGAACTCTTGAGCTCTCTAGCCTGCCAGTAAATAGAAATGTCTTCTGCTGGGGGGGTGGGGGTTATTTGCATAACCCAGTACCTTCAGCCATCCAGCCTTACTGAGGGGACATATTCTGGGGGAGGGGGAGGAGCTCGAGAGAGATCAGTAGCATTTCCTATGTGGTGAATGCTTTCCAGCTGTCCATGAAGCACAGACAGCTTTCCCAGAAGGCTGGAACTGAATCCAGCTGCAAACGAACAGCAGGATGCATTAAACAAAAACATCCTTTTCCAGGCGAGCAGGGGCTGTGCAGATTACACCTTTCTCTGAGGCTCCAGCGAGTTTATATTTGATGCATCCCAGCTGTGGAAGGGAGAAGGGGAACATACCCAGAGGGGGTGGGAAAAGGGGATGTGCCTGTGTGAGTCAGAGGCAATTTTCCCAAAGGGAACCTTCAACTTCATTGGTCCTTGACTCTTTTCCAAATCTATCAGTGAAAGCTTCATTAAAGAAAAGCACAATTCTCAGGAGGAAAAGGAGAGTGGGAGACAGGCTTATATCCAACAGGGCTTTGGGGAGCTATGTAACAGATTTTGTATAACAAAGAGAGAGCAAGAGGGAGAAGTGGGGCGGGGGAAGGAGGAGAGAGGTGCTCCATGAGATAAGACTTCCTTCCAGCAAATGAGTTTCTTATTATAGCACCGAGGAACTTGGATGCGTTTGTGAAGGGATGAGGCAATTGGAAATACTGCAGCTTGGCCTCTGCCTTCAGGGGTTCACAGCAGCTGGCTATAGATGTATAAATCATGCAGGTCAGGGAAGAGGGGTGCGCTCCAAGCCAGCAACATTTCAGCTGAGATGAAAAGCGATCATAAATCCCAGGACTTCGAGGCTGCCATCTTTGATGAAAAATTTACTGAAGACAGCCCACCTCTATCTTTCCCTAGGGCCGACACATGCCTACATTAGGGGATAGCCTATCTCCCCAAATGGGTGACTGAACATGGGGGCTCATTGAAAAGCTAAGAACTTCTCCTGCCACCTGTGAATGCTGGGCTCCTTGGGCTTGTTTAAACCTCCTCAGAACCATTTTGGTTAGGGACAGCTTTAGTAGAGTGGTGATGAAGTCAAGGGACCACTCTACCAGGCAGAGGCAAAGATGGAGGTATGAGCTGGGTATCCCTCTGGTTGCCCTAAACCTGGAACACCTGCAGAAGTATGCAACCTGCTGGACTTTGATCACTATTAGCCTTTGGAAATCAATCCCCTTCTAGAGGCTATGGGGGAGAGATATTGATTAATCTTCAGGCAAGGATTGGAAGTTTCCTTCTAAATTCCCTTTAAGCTCTGAGAGTCTATATGCACACCCAGCCTCTGGGGGACCTTATGGTAAAATACAAGCAATAGGAGGGAGTTTCTGCTATTTCCTCCAAAGATTTTCCAAAGGTCAAGAACTCTGCATTTGTAAGCTGTGCTTCAAGTACATTATTGGCCATCATCATCATTACTAGCCTCATATAGTGTGTAGAACAAATCTGATCAAGTTTGGGTTATAGAGCTAGAGGCAGCTTAGTGGTCATGCATAGAGCACTGGACTTGGAGTTAGGAAAATCTGAATTCAAATCCAGCCTCAGACATTCACTAGCTGTATGGCCCTAGGCATGTCACTTCACCTCTGTGTGCCTCAACTTCCTCATCTCTACAATGGGTATAATAATACCATCTACCTCTTTGGATTATTGTGAGGATGAAGTGAAATGTATTATTTATAAAAGAGCTTAACACAGTTTCTGGCACATTGTCCATGCAATACAAATGCTTATTCCCTCTCTCCAGCCAGACTGGTCCCAGAAGAGAACTGCTCACTCTCACTTCCAAACCTTTGCTTACAATATTCCTCCAGCTTCATTAACTCAGACACTTCTTACCTGTGTGACCCTGGGCAAATCACTTAACCTCTCTTAGCCTTATTTTCCCCATCTATAAAATGGAGATAATAATAATTTCTAGCCACTAAGTGATTATGAAAATCCAGTGAGTTAATATAATTAAAATATTTTATAAATCTTAAATGCTACTTAGTATCAAGACCAACCCCCTCTTTTTACAGATAAAGAAAATGGGAGTCCAAGATGGTAAAGTGACTTGTCCAAGGTAATATAAAGTTGCTATTGATTCTAAGAGACAGAATTGAAGAGGAATTACATTCCCCACCCAGTAGCCAGTCTATGAAAAGGTATTAGAGGCAGAAAATGGAAAACCAAGCTCAGGTAACAACAAGTAAGTTTGTGTAGCTGGAGAAAAGAGTGTATGAAAGGGAACAATATATATCTGCCACAGTGCCTAGCACTGTTCTAGGAGCAAAGAGGCAATTTTATTGAAGAAGTTAATAAAATTCCTTTGGGTCTGATTTCTTTCCCAACCAAGAGGGCCAGAAGAGAAAGCTGGCCATCTCTTCATCCTCTTTCCACGATAGAACTAAAAAGAAAGAAGGCTGGTTCCTTACCAGCTGTGTTGAAAAACTTGTCTAGTTACCTTATTGTCACACACTGGTTTTTATTAACAGGTTGTGTTGGTGCCCTGCTTTTACCCATACTCGCCCCTGCTTCCATATCCTTTATCATCCCCTTCCCCCCTCCTGCCATTGCTGCTTCTCATAACAGTACTGCCCTGTCAGCAAAGGTCTGACAGTTCCAGATAGCCCATTCCACAGTTTTTTTTTATTTTTTTCCTCTCTGAGCTTTTTTTCTCTCTCTCTTTTTGGCTTGGACACATGATTATTCTAAAGGTGGGTTTCTGTCTGATGTTTCTGTAAAATACAGTGTCTTTGTAAGAATGGGGGAGGGGAACGAGGGGAATCATCTTCTTCCCAAGAGGCAATTTCTGACTGTTCTGATATAAAGTCACAGAGGTTGGCTTACACTGCTTACACACTCAGGTATGACCTCAGTTATTTGGCAAACAGGAAGGAGAGTAACTGGTTATTTTAATGATTCGAAAATATTCCAAAAAGAGAGGAAGGGGATAGTGATTGTTCAAATCAGCAGGTTTAGGAATTTAATTTCTTTTTATTCATTAAGCTTCAAGGTCACTCTGACATGCTATACTCTAATGCAGTGGCCCCAGCTGGAAGAGCCCTATTATCAAGTTACAAAACTGATAAATTAACTGGACAAAGGTTATTTGTTTCCGTGGCTGCTGCTTGAAAATTCTGGGCATAGATGTCTCTATCAGAGAGCAGAGGGGGTGAAGATTTTAATTTGCCCTGTTAGAGAGCATTAAGAGGAAGTGGTAGAATATTTTCCTTGAACTAACCCAATGGCTTTACTTGGTATGATCTCCTTGGATCATTCAGTGGAGGGCTCCTTCTCTTCCCCTCTAGTGCCAAGAAGGGCATCAGTTGTAGGAGTAATAAGCAAACGCCCCCTCTTGCCTGTAGATCATAGGTTCATAAAATTTAGACCTTGATGGGATCTTAAAGAGGATCTATTCCAACATCTTGTTTTTACAGATAGAGAAACTGTGGAACAGAAAGGTCAAGTAGCAAGTAGCAGAGCCGAGATTCTAATCTAGATTACCTGATTCCAAATTCAGTGTATTCATCTACCTCTCTCTTTATGTCCATTCTTATTAGAATATAAACTTCAAGAAGGCAAAGACCACATTATTTGTTTTAATCCATTACAATGGACAGGATTTTTCTCATCATAAATGCTCAATAAGTGTCTGTTGAACTATTCGGAATCAATGAATCAGAAAATCATAGAATTTGGAAATTGGATAGGAGCCCAGAGGCCATCTGATTGAAACCACATACAAAAAGAATCTCCCACTATCACATACCTATCAAGCACTTTCCCAGGCTTGATGTCTACCTTGTTTTTGATGTCAATTTTTCTATTGCATTTGCTCCCCATACCCACATAGCCCTATTTTCAAGCCTTATCATGTTTACCTTCACTGCATCTCTTGATTACATCTCCTTTTGTCTGTTCACACAGCTGCCATCCTGGTAGAGGATATTGTCACCTCATGCCTGGATTGTCACAATGCCTATGGGTCAGTTTCTCTGCCTCAAATCTCTCCCCAGTCCATCTTCCACTCAATTTCCAAAATGATTTTCTTTTTTTTCCCAAATTTTATTCAATATGAAACATATCTCTATAGTTTTTATTGAGGAGGTTGACCATGTCCACGACCAAATCCACCTTTAAATTAGAATTCTATTGCTGACCCAGCCTTGGCCTTCTTGTCAGCACCAGGGGGAGCAACACTTTGCATGTGTCTGTCAGCTTCACCCCAAGTAAGTAGGGCAGATCGCTTGCCCTCCGGACCTTTGGGCCTTGACCTTCCTGTCTCAGGGTGACTTCTGCAGAGCGTGGCAGGGGGAAGGAGATGGTAATCCCAGAGGTAATGCCCTCATTGGTGAAGTACCGCTAGAAATGTCTCCATGCAAACTGCTCCATAACAGCCAGCAGACTTTCAAGACTGCATGGCTTTCAGGACATGGAGATTGGGCACATTCTTGTCTGCCAGCTCAGGGTGCTTTGGCATATGAGCATCATTCTTGGATACCATTACTCCCTTCTTAAAAATGAGTTCATAGACAGCAATTTGGTTCTGCTTGGACATCAACATCTTGCTGTCAGTAACAGGTGCTGCTCTAGATGGAGCCCGGGATAAAAAGGGTCAAAATGATTTTCTGAACTTCAGGCGTGACCATGTTACCTACCCCACATCCTGAGTGATAGACTCTGGTGGGATCCTTCTTTCTTTCAGGATCAAATATAAAATGTTCTATTTAGCTCTTAAAGCCCTTCTCAAACTTACCAGTTTCCATCATTCCAGTCTTCTTACACTTTGCTCCCCTCCAAGTTCTTTATAATCCAACAACTACCTTCTTGCTGTTTCTTGCATACTCCATCTCCCTATAATCCTTGACTTTTCACTAGCTGTGCCTCATGTCTAATATGTTCTCCCTCCTTACTTCCACCTAATGATTCAGTTCAGATCCTATTTATTGCTGGAGACCCTTCTCAATTCCTTCCTCACCCCACCCCATTGCTAGTGCCTTCTCTCTTTGATTAACTCACACAAGGCAAGAGCTCACATGGTGGTTAAAAGTGGTATGAAGACACTATCCAAGTCTCTCTGAAGAACTTTAGTATCAATTTTGAGATGTGGGAGATATTGGCACAGAATTGCTCAGCATAGTGTTCCTGCATTAAAGAAGACACTGTGTTCCATGAGCAAAGCAGAATTGAGGAGGCACAAAGGAAACATGAGATGCTCAACTCTAGAGACATCTCCATCCCAAGTGTTCTAAAGGACTGTTTGTACCCCATCTGTGGTAGAGCCTTTTGAGCTCACATTGGACTGATCATCCACAGTTGAACATACTATACCTTGACCCCAACATCATGATGCCATTGGTTCTTTTCAAGTATAAAGGATGTACAACATCTTCCATGTAAATGAGAGAGGAGAGAGAGGGAGAGAGAGGAGAGAAGAGAGAGAGATTAGAGAAAAGAGAGAGAGAGAGAAAGAGAGGAGAGAAGAGAGAGAGAATTGTCCCCATGTTGTCTACCCCATTAGAATGAGGGCAGGCATCATATTTGTGCCTGTTTTTATATCTTTACCATTTAAACACAGTACCTGCACCTAGTAAGAGCTTGGAAAATGCTTATTGATTAACTACTTGACAAGGAGGGGCAACAAGTCACCTCTGGAAGCAGTCTATTCCACTTTGAGTTAGCTTCAATTATTAAAAACATTGGGGGGGGGCAGCTAGGTGGCATAGTTAATAGAGCCCTGGCTCTGGAATCAGGAGGACCTGAGTTCAAATCTGACCTCAGACACTTAACACTTACTAACTGTGTGACCTTGGACAAGTCACTTAACCCCAATTGCCCTGCCATCCCTCATGCAAAAAAAAAAGTGTGTGTGTGTGTGTGTGTCTGTGTGTGTGTGTATGTGTGCTGTGAGGTTTTTTTTCATTTTGTTTTTGGCATCAGTTCTATATGTATTTCTGTAGCTTCCACAAATTTCTTCTTGTTCTCCCCTTCGGAGCCAAACAGAATGTGTCTAATCCCTCCTCCACATGACAGTCCTTCAAATATTTGAAAACTTCTATCAAGTGCTCACCAAATATTCTCTTCCCCAGGCTAAACATGCCCAGTATCTCCAACCAATCTATATATCACATTGACTCAAGGCTCTGCCACATACTGGTTGCCCCCATCTGGACAATCTCAACATCCTTCTTAAACTGCAATTCCCAAAACTGAACAAAATATTCCAGATAAGGTCTGACAATGGCCAAGTACCAAAGGCCTGGCACCTCACTATTCCTGAAGGCTATGACTCACTTAATCTAGTTAGCTTTTTTGGCTTAGTGTACAGTTCACTAAATTGACTCCACTTTAACAAATATTTATAAAGAGGCTACTATATGCAATCGACTATGCTGGAAACTGGGAAAGATACAAAGTTAGATAATGTACAGCCCTCATAGAACTTAACCACTTACTATGTGTCAGATATTGTGTTAGGCACTGGAGATATAACTACAAACAAAAAAAGATATTGCCTACTCTCAAGGAGCCTACATCCTGATGGTGGAGGACAATACATAAAAGAGAGCTTGAAAGTGGAGGAAGAGGGGTGGAGCCAAGATGGTGGCATAGGAGGAGAAAAGTTCCACAGCTCCTACATAGCCACTTCAAATTCCCATAAAATATGACTCTAAACAAATTTTAGGGCTCTAAAACTCACAAAAATACACCTCCTGCTGAAGGCAGCTCAGCAGGAAGGGAGCATTGCAGTGCTGGGAGCTGAAACCAGCCCAGCCTGAAACCGTGGCTTGGCCCCAGGATGGCCAGGATGAGCTGCAGCTGGAGCCTTCAGGAGAGTGGATCTGCAGCAGCTGTGGCAGTTTCCAGACTTATCAAGCCATAAGAAGCAAGGACTAAGTGAAAGGTCAGTGGAACTCAGCTAAACTTGGGGGAGAAAGGTGGTCTGGCCAAACTGCCACCAAGGCAAGGAAGTGGCAGAAGCAACAGCCCTGCAGCCACCTCCATGTGGCTACTTCAGAGCTCCTGGCCTGCAGGCTGCAGGGAGGCCAAGCCATCATTCAGAGGCTAAGTGCTCTTGCATTGAGTGGCCTGGATCCAGATCATAGTCTTGGGTGGTGGTCCTGGGGTGTGTTTTCAGTGAGCCAAAGCTGGTGGGAGCTGAAAAAAAAATGACAGCCCCCTAATAGCTCCGGCAGCTTCAAAAACCCCAATGACTTGGGACAGAGCCTTCCCCTCTGGAAGCAGAGTTCCACAGAGCTAAAATGCCAAGTAATTGACTGGAAAACATGAGCAGGCAAAGGAAGCAAAGTAAGAACAGCAACCGAACTCTAGGTTCCTTCTTTGGGGAAAAGAAGGATCAAAGCATGGAACGGGAGGAAAACAACACAGTCAGAACTCCCACCCCAAAAGCTTCCAAGAAACATGAAGACTGCCTAAAAGCCATAGATCAGCTTAAGAAGGATTTTGAAAAGCAAATAAGGAAGTGGAGGAAAAATTGGGAAGAGAAATAAGAATGATGCAATAAAATAATGAAAAGAGAGTCAACAACCTGACTGAAGAAAATAACACTTAAAAAATAGATTAACTCAAATGGTAAAAGAGGCCCAAAAAGCCAATGAGAAGAATGCCTTAAAAAGTCAAATTTGCCAGATGGGAAAAGAATCTCAAAAGCTTTCTGAAGAGAATAATTCCTTCAGAATTAGAGTGGAGAAAATGGAAGCAAATAACTTTATGAGAAATCAAGATACTTTTAAACAGATCCAAACAAATGA
>JAQQSV010009331.1:0-13548 GCA_028646515.1 Pseudochirops corinnae | reverse complement strand
GGAAGGCACTGTCCCAAGCTTCAGGTTTTATCCTGCTACTCTTTTCAGAGCTAGTTCTGATGGTATCCAAGTTGCTAGTGCTTCCAAGAAAGTATAATGTGGGGAGAGATGTGGTCACACTCTTCTGGTGTGCTCTTTGACCTTTACTCAGGAAGAGCCCCTGCTCTTCTGCTACCTCAAGTCCTAATGCTCCTCTTGGCTCTGGAACTGTGACTAGGTGCGCTGCTCTTCTGTAGCCACAAGTGCTCTTTTTGGCCTTGAAATTGCAACCAGGGCCCCTGCTCCCTTGTGACTGACCACAAGCGCTCCTCTCCACCCTGGAACTATACCCAAGAACTACTTATAGACAACAGAATTGTCAATAAGCATCATTTGTACGCAGTAGAGAATCCACTATAATCTCCTTCTGACCAATTATCCAACCTCCCTTGCTGTCTCTGCACTAAAATCTCCTGGAACTGCTGCTCTTGCTGAGGCTATTTTAGGCACCTCCAAGACCCCACTCTGGTATTGCCATTGTACCCCTCCTTGGCGTCACAGACCTCTCCTGCTTCCCTCTGAAGTTGTCTTAGGCTGGAAAAATATTTCACTCTGACCTCTTTTTTGTCTTTGCTACTCCAAAATTTTATGTGAAGCCTTATTTTAAAGTTTTTTGGAGGGGAATGTTACTCCTTTCCCAATTTATACATTCTTCTCTCCTCTGACATTGTCACCACTCTGGTATATGCTATCATTACCTTGTACCTGAATTCTTTGCAGTAATCTATTGGTTGGTCACCCTATCTCATCTCTCCCCTCTCCAGTCCATTATTCACTCAGCTGTCAAATTGATCTTCCTAAAACATAGGCCTAATCATATTATCCTCCCCTATTCAATACACTCCAGTAGTTCTCTGTCATCTCCAGGATCAAATATAAAATTATGTGTGTTGTTGTTCAAGGACCTTCATAACATTCCTCCTCCAACCTTTTCAGTCTTCTTGCACTTTACTCTCCTTCACATTCTCTGCAGTCCTACAGTACTGATAGTAACCTCTTTGCTGTATGTCACACAAGACATTACATCTTCCAGGCCCATTTATTTTTACTGGCCATCTTCCATGCCTAGAATTCTCTCTTTCATCTCTGGATTCCTTCTCTGAATTCCTTCATGGCTCTGTGAATATCTCACCTTCTGCAAAAAACCTTCCCCAGTGTTTCTTAATTTTAGTTCCTTCCTTCCCAGATTACTCATTTAACTCACTCTCTACAAATTTTATTTGTACATATTTTTGTGTGCTGTCTCCCCCATAAGAGTGTGAGCTTCTTGAGGTCTGGGATCATTTTTTTTTGTCTTTCTTAACACCCCCAACACTTAGTATAGATCTTGCCACATAATAGGCACTTTCTCCTTGAAGTTCTGGCTAGTTCTGGAAGTAGCTCTGCTGCCATAAGCTCTGTTCTCAAAATCAAAATCAGTTTCTCCAGCCTGGGCCTCTCCTCCTCAGCCTCCACACTGCTTGTTCCAAGAAGTTCTGACTCTCCAACTTGTGTTTTTCCTTATATAAGGTTATGGCTCCTCCCTGTTCCAGCCCCTTCCTGTTACATCAGGAAGTCCTTCCCACTGTGTGATTCACAAGTTCTGGGTCTTAATACTTAACTTGAACCTAAGTGCTAAGTACCTGTTAGTTTGCCAATACAAGGGGATCTTCAAATTCCATTACTATTATAACATGATAGAGAATAAAATAGCTATCATTTCATCAAGAATGGTAGAGGGTCTTATAAACAGATTAAAGGGAAATATAAGGAATAGAACTAAACTTAGAATAGAAAATGAGAAACTTTAGTAAGGTGATGGACACTGTGAAAAAAAGGAATGGAGGAAATGTAATTCCAATTGGAAGAAAATATGAGCTATCCCCCTATCAATGGATAAAGGAAGACAGGCAAAGGAGAGATAATTTAAGAAATATAAAGGTCACAAAGAAATATGATTAAAAACAAACAAACAAAAATGTGAATAAGAAAATTTCCTAGAAAGGGCCATTCAAATGATAAGCTATTGTGAAAATTATATTGTGATTTTCTGTGACAAGATGTAATGTTGTATATAGTGTATCTTGATTTGTTGTGAATGTTTTCCTTCGATTTGTTCTTGAATAAATAGAGTGTTCACTATACTTTATAATCAGAACCTTAAAAACAGTAGCATTCTTCTGGGAATCTGCTCATGCATGGCATTACAAGGAGGAAGAAACTTACTATTTCTTTTAACTGAGTTAATAACACAAGAAAATTATTCATCCATATAGGTGAGGATTAGGTGGAATAGGGAATCCTATGAACATCAGTCTTATCTAGGCTGAGCAAGAGAGGATCTAATAAAAATAAACAAAAAAAAAGATTATAATGGTATAAATCTAGACAAGTAAGGTAGGGACTGTGATTAGAGAGCAGGCAATGAATGTTTGAGAAGATTGATAGAGTCAAGGGAGCCCAGGGGAATAAATAGGGACCCCAGGAATGAATAAAGTAGCCACTTTAGCCATATACTGACTGGAACTAGTGGCTGTTTTTTTTATATGACTTTTAGGACAGCCATTACTATTGATCTGATCCACTGAGTAGCCAGTCAAGTTATAACTCCCTTTCCTATAGCTAGTAAACTTCCACTTTCTATTGCCTCAATCTAGAAGTCTGTGATGTCTGTTTCTCTCATGTATATTTATTATATACATGCATATATACATATATGACTATTTGTTTGATATCTGCATTTCCATCTAATTGGTTTCCTTTGTATTCCTGTGTAATTCTTCTGTGAAGAGATCTACAAATCCATAGATTTCACCAGAATGCCAAAGGGTTCTGTAAAGTACAAAAATGAATTTAGAACTGCCCTAATCCCTGTGGTTATCATTTGCAAAGTCAAAATTTTCCTTCTCCAGGTCCTCCTTCTTTTTACCTTCCATATACTTACCTTCTTGATCATATGCTCCATTGTAACAAGCTTTCCTTCATTTAAGTGTCTTTTTCTCACATGCTTTCTATGTCCTTATGTTCACAGAAACCTAAATTTCTTTGGATGTTATCTCATCCCTTGCCAGGCCTTCCTAGTCTTGTTCTTCTTTTTCCCCTTCATGCCTTCCCCACAAAACTCCTTACTTCCCGTTGCTACTTCCAAATAATTTCTCTGCTACCATAACTCAGCATTTGTAAAGTTTTCTTAATCCATCTGTATCACTCTATTCAGGTTCTCTTTGTCTTTCCCTCCTCACTTTCCAGTCTTTCACAAGAAATTAGGTATTTGACTCATCTTCCATTTCAGTTCAACTCTTCCCCATATACTTGGGTACTTCAGTAATTAAGCTCATGTTCCTTTGAACATTTTGGTCTCCTACTTTAGTCTTCCCAACTCCCATGACCTACATCTTCATTTTGCCCCAGCTATCTCAAGGGTGGTCAGACTTTTGACCTTATCATGATTCCAGACTCCAGGGGCTCTAATATACTGAATTCTGAAATTCCTGTTTCTAATAACAATTTCCTGCCTTTCATTTCTTCTGTTTTACTCTTCGTAAACTATTCTTTATTCTCATCACAACCTCTGGTTCCTTCCTACTTTCTTTTTCTCCCAGTCTATTCCCCTTTCTCTGGCCTTCCTATTTTCTTTTCAGCCTTAATATTGTTGTTATATATAATAGTTTGAATATACTCGCCTTTTCTTTCTGCTCTTCACTCCCAAATAATTCTCAATGCAGGTCAATCCCACCATCTGCCTTCAATGTTCTGATCTTGAATTGGTGAATACTGTTGGAAGAAGTTAAATAACCTATAAAATGAGTTTTATAGTGAGCTGAGTTATATAAGCTGACTGGATCTACAAATGCTTTAACTGAGGATCAGTTGTACATGTGTTTGATGATCACACTTTTATGTACACACTCATCATAGTAACTGTTCTGAAACTTCTTTTCTCTCAAGGCTCCAAATTTACCCCTAATTTATATCTTTCATCAAGTGACTAATCTCACTTCCTATTTTATTAAAAATTAAGGCTATCATGTGTTCCTTCACATCCTTTACAGCAAACTTCAAAATGCCTCTTCTCTTCACTCATTCTCTCCTCCTTTGTCTCTAATTGAGATATATTTCTTCTCCTGGGCAAGACCCATGCTAAGTTATCGTCCAATTTATCTCCCTGATTCTAGTTTCTCACTTCTCCAGTCCATCTATACAGCTTCTGAAATAATTTTCCTAAGGCACAGCTGTGACCATATTCCCTCTCTTTTTCTCTTCCGTTTCCCTGTCTGCTATTTTTTTTTCCCTGTTGCTTACACATAGTCAGTTCACCCTTATACTTAAAAAAAAAGAAACATTCATTTAATCTTTCCATTCCCTCATGCTGTCATGTTACATTTTTCTTCCCCTTCACTGCTAAGCTACTTGAAAAGGTAACCTACACTCATCACCTCCTCACCTCACTTTCTACTCACTTCCTTGCAAGGTCACTTTTGATTTCACCATTTTGTTCTCTCAGATTTACTTATATCACTTAATTGCTAAATCCCATGACATTTTCTCAGTCCTCATCTTCCTTAACCTCTTTACAATTTTTGATATGATTCATCAAACTTCCCTTTTGGATATTGTCTCCTCTCATTGATTCCATGGTACTCTTTTCTCCTAGATCTCCTTCTCTCTATCTGACTGTTTCTCAAATTCCTTTGCTGAGTCAGCATTCAACCCTCTAAGCATGAGTGTTCCCTCAAGGCTTTGCATTTAGGCTTCCTTTCTCATTTTATAATGTCTTCCTTGCTTATCTTATCTTTTCTTAGAAATTCAGAAATCACATCTACATTCTCATGTCTATATAGCTAACTCTACTCTTTTGCCAGAGCTCTAGTCTCACATCACCAAATGCCTATACTAGACATTGTCATTTGGGTATTCTATTAGACTATGAAGCCTAATATGCCCCCCAATACCCCATCATCTCCTCTAAACCTGCTGACTTCCAAAACCTCTTTAATTCTGTAGTAGGTGCTACTATTTTAGTCATCCAAGTTTGTAACCTTAATCATACTAGGCACTTCCTCTTCCTCATACCCCACATCCAATTCAAATCCTGCCAATTTTGTCTCCATAATATCTCTCCC
Source organism: Pseudochirops corinnae (assembly GCA_028646515.1). Lineage (NCBI taxonomy): Eukaryota > Metazoa > Chordata > Mammalia > Diprotodontia > Pseudocheiridae > Pseudochirops > Pseudochirops corinnae. The sequence continues at coordinate 8,407 of JAQQSV010009331.1, read as the reverse complement.
TTATTTGTCATCAATTTTCCATTCACACTGTTCCAGAGCGCCCATATGATCCACTGGTAATGGTATTCCGATAAATGTTTAATAATCAGCTTTCTGTTAAAAAATATATATTACACATACATATAAAACTTTTCAATTTAATCTTCATTATTAACATTTTCTCCATCACTTAAGCTAGAATCAACAAAGCAATAGATCAAGTCCTTATTTGTATCTTTCACTGATTTGTAATGTATAAATGCTCACACTCAAGCTAGCTGTAGCACAACTATGTAATAGTATCTATGATAAACTTTGGCTTTCTACCCCACAGGTCCTCATTCTTACCATGTGAATGGTCCATCTTTTTTTCTCATAAGCTTCCTTAATGACATTCTTTTTTAACCACTTTTCTTATGCATCTCCTTACTTTTGATAAGCTACAACCTGCTCATACAAATGTCAATCAATGGTACATAATCAATTGATATAATTCAAAGGCTTTTTTTGCCATCATCTGTACTATGTACTATGCTATTCAATGAAGACAATTATTGATCTCCTGTTTTGAATGTAAAATCTCTTTGCAATTCCAAGAGCACATTGATGATGACATGAAGTGACTAATCTAAAAAGTACTATGGTCAAAATTGTGGCAGCACTGGAAATATTTATTATGTGCTTATATGTCTGAGTCATAGTCCTAGTAGGCACCAGAGGTACAACGATAGCATAAAGTAATATCTTTGCTCTTAAGAAACCTTCAATGTAATAGTGGTGGGAGGTAAGATGTAAAGATATAGACATATTACACATACCTTATACTGTAACATACAGATATGTTACAGATATTACATTGTAGTACATATGTGTGTGTGTATGTTACAAGAAATAATGAAAAAAGAACAAAGAAGAGAACAAAAAAAATGTGTCATAAGGAATTTTATGGGAAAAGACACTTTCACCTGAGGGTAACAATAAAGATTTTCTGGGAGATGACGCCTGAGCTAGAGCATGAAGGAAGGAATGGGCAACCATTCTGCATGTGAAGCATGGCAGGAGTGAAAGTATCAAATGGAAAAATGTAAGAAGATAATGAGATATGATGAAGAATAGTATGAAATAAAGCTTGAAAAGAAGATTTGAGTCAGTCTGTAGAGGGCTCTGATTTCCCAGATAAGGAGCTTATGTATTTGACTAGGCAGACAGTATGGAACCACTTAAGGTTTAAAGTAGTGTTTTTATAAGATGATGTTGGCAGAATGAGAAGGTTGCATTTGAGAGGGGAAATTGAAAGCAAGAACACTAGCTAAGAAGCTATTAATAGTGCAGATGAGGGGTGATGAGAAGACAGAGTAGAAATATATTGCAGAGGTAAATTTGAACAATTATAAATTTACTTTGCTGTTGTACAAGGTGTTACTCTGGACAATTCAAAAAATCTTCCCTCACTGGAGCAAAGGTTTCTATTGGAGCTGAGTTTCTGAGGAAATGCATCCTAGAAGAACATCAAAAAGTAGAGACTGAAGAACACATTAATGAGTGGGGAATCTGGTAAACTCAGTAGGCAGCAGCACTTACACTGGTTGTATTCTGGTCCCCCTCCACCATGTCTCAGCTTTTCATTCTGAAACCTCACTCTGTTACTGAAATTCACACACTGAAAGTGCCATCTGCCCCTGTAACCACACCCTCTGATTCATTGACTCCTTCTAGAGGCTAAATACCGTTACCAGGCCAGTCACATCATATTCCTCTCCAGGCTGTACTCTGGACCTTCTCTACCATACTCCTCATGTGCAGTTTGTTGGTGTTGTTTGTCCTTTATTTTTGAAGAGGACCAATGACTTTATGGGATGATGTCTTGACTTGAGCATGAATTGGATTTAAGTGAAGTAGAGTTGCACAAAGTCATGAGCTTTCCTCTCTTCTAGTCGTTGAAGTCTAGTGACAAGATAAAAATCAGGATTGATGATGGCCTGGGATTCAGTGCATGGCCTTGACATCTTTTATGTCTGACCATGCTCTAAGCACTCTACAATGCTAACTTCAGTTGCCTTCACGGCCTTTGAAACAAATTGTTCTCATCTGCCCATTCTGCTGGAGGAAGTCTTCACATGTGTGATATAGATGTCCCCGTAACTCACTGATGGGTTTGAGGTCTGTTGGTTGTCTTGAATCTGGTTTAACCCATTTGCCAAGATGATTTTACTGGGATGTGGCTGTTGTACATGCTATAATGTCCTTGGAGCCACAGGTGAGAGTTGAGTGACTGATTGGATGCCAGAATTGGATGATAAGCCCTGAAAATGGCATAGCAAGCCCTTATATTAGAGGTACCATTTCTCCCCTAACGCCTCATATATCCCATAGAATGTAAGATCCTTGAGGACAAGAACTGTTTTTCTTTCTATTTGTTTTCCCAATACTTATCATGGTACCTGGCACATAGTAAGTGCTTATTAAATGCTTGTTGACTGTTAAATTTCAGGTACTAATAGGATATTCAAGTGAAGAATCCAAAAGATGATTCAAGATATAGGCTTAGAGTTATGGAAAGAAGATGGGGCAAGGGATAGAGTTTTGAGAATCATCACTATAAAAGTGATCGTTGAAGTCATGGTTGATGATGAGATTGCTGAGGGAGAGGAAAACAAAGAAGGGTGAGAGGATCATAGAATTTAGTAATGGAAAGGTCCTTAGAAATTATGTAGTTAAATTTTTTATGTCTTACAGATTAGTCATTATGTGACTTTTCTAAAGTCACATAGTTATGGTACTTGTTCAGAGAGGCAAAATTTCAACCTGGTTTTCCTGATTTCAAACTTCAGCTTCTTTTCTACTATATGATTCTGCTTCAGATTGAGGAGTCAATGAGAGAGATAGAGGAGTTGGGGAGAAAAGGCAGGAAAAGAACTAGGAGAGAATATTAGCACAGAAACCAAAAACTAATCATTCCTTTTATTCATATTTTAGTTTTCTTTATTATTCAAAAAACATCCTTTTTATTTACTTTTTTGACTCTGTGTTTGTGTCTTCAACACCTTCACAATGATTTTCTGCTCCTCAATCAGGAAAGCACTCTTGATCCTGTCACAGACACATTTAGCACACTTGGAGCCACCATAAACCCTGCTGACATGCTTTTTTGTCTTTGATAGCCTCACAAGAACTTTAGGTCTCACTGCACAAACATCTTCCTGGGCACACACCAGAAGCTGATTTTGGTGCTTTTTCAACTTTCTTGGTATAAAGGTCAATAATTCTGTTACCTGGGCTTGGTGACAGCCGAGTTTTGGTGGAAGCTGTGTTGTAGGACAGCCTATGGCGATATGTCAGATGCTGAACCATTTTAAATTTCTATCAGGTTCGTCACCAGACCAAAAATTGATAATTCTTGAAAGAGATCAAGTCAATTAGCAACATTTATTAAGCACTTACTATGAGCCACGCACTGTGAAGAATCACATTGGTAGCCTAGTGGGAGAAACTCTCTGCTGAATAAGTTTAAGTACTTATTATGCACCAAATACTTTGCTACGCACTGGGAATATAAAAAGAAAAGTGAGCTACTCCCTGCTTCTAAGGATCCCACATTCCAACTGGGGAAGGCAACATATTTTTAAGAATGTTCATCTGTAGGACTGATGGAATGGCTTAGTGGTCCATTCACTCATAATCTCTTGGTTTTCTTTTACATCTCTAACAATTCCTTTCCCATTTCCCTTGATTGTATACCATTTCTTATGTCCAAGTAATTTTTGGTAATTTATCAGTCTTTGTAACCCACCATTCATTTTTCCATTATCTTTTAAGTCATCTGCAAATTTTTCCCTCTGGTATAGTGTTCTGTTGTTCTCATCTTAATAGTAGACTAGAGTAAGAGTGTTAAAGGGATGGCCTTTTGCAGCAGCAGCAGATAATTTCTATCTGAGAAAGCACTATGTAGTCCTTTGCCAAATGTTATACTACTTATACTTTCCTACTCACCTTTAGCTCCAGGCCGTTCCTTTTGGTCCAGGCCATTGTCTTGCAATGTCTAACAGAAAAAAAAAAAAGGTAGAAATACAGACAGAAAATGCAGACTTAGTTGGCTATATCCATCCAATTGCCTGATCATGGCAATATTAATTTTTCTTTCACTTTGTGTTTAATGAGAATTATACTGCACTATATACGTATAGCATCTTGAGTTTAAAGTAATTAATATATTGCCAGCTGTGAAAAGGAGTATTTGGAGGCACTTACCATAACTAGAGAATCTATTTCCTGTTTACATTCTGCAGAAAGTCATCATACATGTGACTAGTGAGCAATTTCTGTTTTGCGCTTCATTTATTGTAAATTCAGGTTGTTGATCAAAGCCATATCTGCAGTCTATCTCCCATGGGACCTTGTATTTTTTTTTTATTATTGCAATTTTTAAAAAAGCATTTAAAGCTGAATTTTGTTGAGTCGTGTGAAGATAATTATCTGCATGGACAGGGAACTTATTGACCAAATTACGTGGTTTAAAAGACACATAGAGAAGCAGAAGGAAAGGTGGAGAATGGTGGATGAAGACACAAGCATGGCATGGTCCTATATGAAAAGTGCTTTGTGCATTCATGCTTATTCTCAGCTTAAATGAGAAAAAGAGAGAAAAACAAAAAGTGAGAAAAAGAAAATATGGTGAGGGAAAGTGGGGGGCTAAAAATAAATAGTATGGCAACAGAAAGAGACAAAGAGAAGTATAGAGAGACACCCACAGAGACATAGAGACAAAGAGATATACAGAGAAAAAAGCAGAACAGTTAATTATTGAACTATTATTTTTACTTTTTTGAACTTGAATGATCTTCAGTCTGGAAAGAACTGGCAAAAATAGTTAATCAGGAGTTGATACTCACAATAAAGAGAGAATAAGTTAAGAAAGTAGCAACACTTAGCTTCCTGTTACCAAGTGCAAAGTTCAAATCACCGGTCTCAGACAAACTGTATTGCAGGATCCTAAAAATAAAAATAAAGAAATGATTGCTGAGTCAAGGTCAGTGATCTTTCACATATGTGTAGAAGGAAAGAGTTGCAAAAGGATTGGAGAAAAGCAGATATTCCTTGGATTTACAAAATCAGAAAAGAGCAGAATCTAAAAACTATAGGTCATTGAGTTAGACTTTGATTGGAGTTTAAGGTCCTTCAAGGCTGTTACTGTTTTTGCTTTTTCTTGTTTGCCCAATGATTTGCATAGCATTTAATAAATGTTTATTTCTAGAATGATCAAAAGGGTAAATTTTGAGGATTTAGAAAAGGAAGTTGTAACACATCAGTGCAAAAAAGCCTGAAGCTTGGGACAGTTGCCCCAATTCCCACTTGAGAAACAGAGCCCAACTTTAACATAAAGTATGAAGTCAAGAAATATGCTGAAAAATTAACAAACTATTACAAAAGAACTTTGCCATTAAAAGCAACTATAGAGCCAGGGAAGATCAATACATAAATTCAGAAGACAATGATATTGTAACAGCTACAAGCAAAGCCTCAAAGGAAAAAAAAAAAGTGAATTGAACAGAAATCCTCCCAAAATTCTGTGAAGTGCTAAAATATTATTTTAAAAGTCAAATAATAGGGGTAGAGGAAAAATTGGTAAAAGAAATCAGAGCTATGCAAGAAAATTATGAAAAGACAATTAACAGCTTATTTTAAAAGACACAGACATACTGAAGAAAACAGTGCCTTAAAAACAATTGTCCAAATGGTAAAAGAGGTACAAAAGCTCACTAAAAAAAATAATTCCTTAACAGCTAGAATTGGTCAAGTGGAAGCTAACTGACTGCTTGAGACACCAAGAAACCTATAAAACAAAGTCAAAGGAATGAAAAAAATGGAATAAAGTAGGAAATATTTCATCAGAAAAAAACCAAGTAACCTGTAAAACAGATTGAGAAGAAATAATTAAAGAATTATTGGATAGTCTGAAAGCCATGGTCAAAAAAAGAGTCTAGATATCACATTTCATGAAATTATAAAGGAAAACTTCCCTGATATCCTAGAACTAGAGGGTAAAGTTAAAAAAAAACCTGTCAGATCTTTGGATAAGGGAAGAATTTATGACCAGGAAAGAGAGAGAATCAAGGACAGTAAAATGATTAATTTTATTACACTAAATTAAAAAGACTTTGCATAAACATTAAGAAAAATTTTACAAGAAGTTTTTCTGATAAAGGCTTCATTTCTCAAATATATAGGGAATTGAACTGTATTTATAGAAATAAAAGCCATTCCCTAATTGATAAATGAGGGAGAAATCAAAGCTTTCTTTAGTAAAATGAAAAAAAAAAAAAGATGCTCCAAATCACTAGTGATTAGAGAACTGCAAATTAAAACAACTCTGAAGTGCTGCCTCACACCTATCAGATTGACTAAGATGACAGAAAAGAAAAATGATAAATCCTGGAGAGGATGTGGAAAAATAGATACACTAATGCACTTGTGATAGAATTGTAAACTAGTCTAACCATCCTGGAGAACAATTTGGAATTATACCCAAAAGACTATATAACTGTGTATGCCCTTTGACCCCATAATACCACTAGTAGTTATGTATCCCAAAGAGATCAAAGAAAATGGAAAGGGCTTAGGAGTATGAAATTATTTATAACAGCTTTTTATACTAAAGAAGAATTGGAAATTGAGTATATGCCCATCAATTTAGGTAATGGCTGAACAACTATAGTATATGCATGGGATGGAATACCATTGTGCTATAAAAATAATGGCACTTAGGATGGTTTTAGAAAAATCTTGAGACATATATGAGATGATGCAAAGTTAAGTGAGCAGTATGAGGAGAACATTGTACCTAGTAATAACAATATTGTAAGGGTGATCAACTGGGAAAAACTTAGCTCCAAGACATTTCTGGGGCACTCATGATGAAAAATGCTATTCACTTCCAGAGAGAAAGAATTGATGAACTCTGAATACTGATTGAATATTTTTTTCACTTTATTTGTTTTTCTTCCTTTTTTGTATTTTTTTTTTTTTTTGCAAAATGGCTGATGTGGAAATATGTTTTGTATGACTTTACATGAATAATTAATATCATATTGCTTACCTTCTCAGTAGGAGGGAGGCAGAGAATTTGGAACTCAAGATTTTAAAAAATAAATGTTAATTTTAAAATGTAATTGGGATATATTCAATGAAATAAATAAAAATACAATTAAACATAAGAAGAGTAGTACTTGCCAGACTAATTTTGTTCCTTTTTTTGATACAGTAAGTAGAGAATATATCAGGGGAATACTGTTAGTCATAGGAATTTTATGTGTTCTGGAAAAACTGGAAGCAATGGGTAGAAGTTTCCAGTAAGCAGATTTGGGTTTAATATAGGGGAAAACTTCCTGATAATTATAGCTATCCTGAAGTAGAAGTAAATGTCTTAGAAAGTAGTGGATCCAGCTATTTTTAAACCACCTAGCCAGGTACTGGGAATGCAAAGACAAAAGAAAAAAACATACTCCCTGCCTTCAAGAATCTTACATTCTACTGGGGGATACAGAAAGTATGGAGTTTTGTAAATGCTGGATAAAATAAAGAGGTAGCACTGATTAATAGGGGTATCAGAAAAAAAGCTAGTAAGTGGTACCTGAACTTAGCCTGAAAGGATGCTTAGTATTGTAAGAGGAATAGTGAGGAAAGGAATGCATTCCAGACATGGAGAACAGCCCATTCAAAGGCACATAGATAGGAGATGGAATGTCAAGTTTACATGATAATGAGTAGACCAATTTAACTGGAGAATAAGGGATGTGAAGGAGAGTAATATGAAATCAGTCTGGAATGATACTGGAGTTGAGCTGTGGAAGGTGCCAAGTTTGCACATTGTTGGAGAACTGTAAGGACTTGCCTGGTTTTGCCATTCTGACTGCTGATTAGCAAGCTTGAAGCTGCTGGCTATTAATCTGGGTGAAAGACTTGTGGCATGAGAGAATATATGAGCATGGCACAATAGGGAACTTTCTTCCCCATCTGAGAAATTTGAAGTAAAATTTGAAGTAAAAAATAAAATTCACATACATTTTGTTAAACACATATATGTACTTGCATTGGGTCAAAGTTCTGTTTTTTGGTTTTTTTTTCAAGTAGTGAAAAAGGCATGAATTATGTTATAGTGTGAAAAATCTCACTAAGTGCCCGTGATGGACTCTAGTTGTACAGCTCTGATTTGACTGGTTACCTGTTTGCTGTTGTATCAGCAATGCAGTATTCACAATGCCTACAGTAACTATAAATATGCTGATATAGTTATTAATCACAAAATGGAACAGGCTCTCTACATAAGAAATATAGATAGTGCATTCATTTAAATACCAGAAGACTGAGTCCCCAAACCAGAAAGTCAAAGCCAACCCAGTAGTGATGAAGTTGGCACATGTGGTCAAAGTAG
>JAQQSV010009330.1:0-13548 GCA_028646515.1 Pseudochirops corinnae | reverse complement strand
TTCCTTCTTGAGGCTTGTAGAGTTGTCTTTAGCTGTGCATTGTTGAGGATAGTCCAGTTTATCAAGGTTGGTCATCATATGTACGATGTGTCTGTGATTGTGTACAGGTTTTGTCTGGTTCTGCTCTTCTCACTTAGCATCAGTCTGTATAAGCCTCTTCAGGTAATTATGAAGTCCATCTCCTTCCCATTTCTTATAGCACAATAGTATTCCATTACATTCATATACCATAGCTTGTTCAGCCATTCCCCAATTGATGGGCATCCCCTATATTTCCATGAACAGATTTTTAGAATAATTAAATATGATAGACCTCCAGCATTGTGGCCTGTCCGACTCAGGCTGGTCCCCTGAGAGCTTTAGATTGATGATAGAATAAAATCCATCCAACGGTTAAGAAAAGATTTCCTTCACCATAGCAGGGGAAGTATATTTAGCAAAACAATGCAGCAAGGGCATAGCAGGTTGATAAATAATAATCATAGTAATAAAAACATATTTTTATTATATAATTTCCTATATATTATATTATATAATTTTATAATTATAATTATTATAATTATATTATATTTTATGTATTATATATTATATTATATATTATGTAATTAGAAAAATTATATTATAAAAATAATTATAAAATAAAATTATATAATTTTATAATATAATTTCCTCATCAGAAAGATAGAAGAGGCTTGATAGCTGTTCTCAGAACACAAAATAAACGATTAAAAACTTACAGAAATGCTTTCAGAACAAATGAACATCATTTCATTCAGTAATAGTAGAGACTGACTGGAAGTATTTGCCACTGCCAGATGGGAAATGGCTAAGATCGAAGGGTGGAATTTAAAAAGATCTACATGGGCAATACATATGTTAAGTCAACCAACAATATGTCTACAAAAAAAAATCACTGGACACATGGTTGAATCATGTAGATTTAATTATAGAAATAAATGATAGTATTTCAGAAACAGGCCATTGTCACCAGAAATTACAGAAAGGTTGTCCTTTCTGAGCCCAGACTAATGGATCAATGTACATTAGGTCATGGAACTAGACAGGGCATTTTAGAGATGGGCAAACTGAAGCCCATGGAGGTTAAGTGACATATTCAAGGTCACCAAGACAGTGTCAGAGGTGGAATTTGAATTCAGGTCTTCTGACTACAGAGCCAATGTTCTTACCAGTATACCATTGCAAACTGCAAAAAATTTAGTACTTAGTGAACATCTAGATATCATCTGAAGGCTAGAGTCATTCACCACTGAATTGTAGGAAATTGGTTTGGTGTTTTGGCTCAGCTGACTAACGAGGTTAAAATAATGAATCACAGATTTTAGGAAGGGAAGGGATATCAGAACCCATCTGATCTAATTCCCTCATCTTATAGACAAGGAAATCGAGGCCCTGGGAGCTTAAGTAGCCTGCATAAGGCCTCGTAGATAGTTAAGTATCAGAAATAGGATTTGAACTCATTTCCTTTGACTCTAGTGGCCAGTCTAATTACTCTATTGACTGTCATTATTACTCTATGATGATTCTGTAGTTGATTTGGTCACATAATTAAGGGAATAAAAGATAATTAAGATAACTAAAGGGAAAAAAGTATTTGATTTTGTAAAGAATTATTAGGATAAATGCTTTAATTCTCTGCTTCATTTTGCACACGGAGCTGTCCTGAATAGCTGTTAAGGTTGGTGGCAAGAAGAAGAATTAGAAAATTCTTAAGTTCAGCAGATTTGATTTAACATTGATTAAGACTTTGTACATTAAAACTGAATAACTAAAGTACAAGTAGTTATCAAGCAACTTTAATTGCTGATATTGATGCGAAGTAGTCATAATCTTGGGCAAGTCACTTGACCCAGTTTGCCTCAGTTTACTCATCTGTAAAATGAGCTGGAGAAGGAAAGGGCAAACCACTTATGGTGGTTTGCTAAGAAAACCCCAAATGGAGTCATGAAGAATTGGATATGGCTGAGAACAACTGAACAACAACAAAAGTCACAATAAACAGTGACAAAGGCCATGTCCCATTTACTTATTTCTAAAAAAGTTTGTCAGTTTCAGGTCACTGTCAGTCCTAGTGTAATTGATGACTTAGGAACACCCCAAAAGGTGCTTTCACAACTCTAGTGAAATATGGATATAACCTAATAATAGCTGCAAAATCCTGAGGAAAAAAATTGATGAAATGTCTAATGTTTATACAACTGTGCTAGTCACTGGGCAAGATACAAAGTTTAGATGGTGAGATATAGTTCCTGCCCTAGGAGGCATTTTGGTTCTACTTGTACTTTTATTTTCAAGGTTAGTTAATTGTTTTAAGGAATTATGTTTTGATGCGGGTCAGAAGTGACCATGAATAAATGAAAATGTGTTTGAATTCCTGCCAGTCTGTTTTCATTTCACACACTTTGTAGTTCACTCCAGGGAGACAAAGTTAACTAAAATGTTCATGTGTTCACACCTGTGGCCAACATAAGCCATTGCTTAAACTAATAAGGATTAATCCTGACAATGGAAATATAAGCAAAGCTGCAATTCATGGGTTTTCTCATTGTTTTTTCCTGTCGTGAACCTTAAGCATGTTTGCTCTTGTCTTTAGCTACAATATACACATTAGTCATATCTCAACAGATAGTAGTATCCTTGAAGGTTACGATAAGTCATCCCCAAGGAATGGTTGCTTCTCGGAAGGATGCTGAGTATTGGAAAACCCCTCTAGAATCCTTGAATGACTTTTGAAGTTGGTCTACTTTACCTTCTTTTTTCCTCATTCCTTCCCTCTCTTTCTGTCCTTGTAAATATCACTCTGTATTTTTAACTGAGTATTAGGAAGCATACTCTCGGAGACAAGGGCTGACTGATGTGACCAACATCTCTTTTATGGCAGCAGGGGATGGGAAGTAATGGTCTTATACATGTCAAGTGCTCAGTAAACACACTGATTGTCTTATTCTAAAGCATAAAATGATGCACTGAAGGATTTCACTTCCCTCTCTTTGAGTAAGGAGAATAGCTAAATCAAAGTAGCTTAATTTCATTTGATCTTAATAATATTAATAACCAATATTAATTAATTTTAAAATTTAAATTAATTAAATTGTATTAAATATAATAAATAACATTTGTCATTATTAAATAACATTTATCCATTGCCTTAAGAATGGCAACACACTTTACAAGTATTGTCTCGTTTTATCCTTGCAACAACACTGGAAGTTAGCTGTTATTATAATCCCTATTTTAATAGCATAGATAAGGAGACTGAGGCAGATAGAGGTTTATTAGGTGACTTGCACAGGGTCCTACAGCTAGTAAGTATCTTTGAGGCCTGATTTGGATTCAGGTCTTCCTGATTCCAGGTCCTATTTCACCTCCTAGTGCTGGATTTGGGGTCAAAGGACTTATGTTTGAATCTTACTATTTCCTACCTATGTGAGATTGGCAAGTCACTATATCTGAGTCTCAGTTTCGTCGTCTGTTAAATTAGGGGATAAGACTACATGACTTTTCGAGTCCTTCTAGTTCTAAATATAGGATCTGGTGAGGTAGATAAAGTTTTTGGATAAAACTTATCAAAGTAAGATGACTTGTACCCATGATTACATAACTAAGAAATTGCAGGAGTGGGGCCTTCTAACTACAAAAATCCAATGGTTTCTCCTTTATGCAACATACTGCCCCATTGTGGATTTTCTGTAATCCAGGGGTTCTTAACCTTTTTTTTGTGAATCATGGATCCCATTGGCAGTCAGGTTAATAAAGCCCATGGCCTTTTAAGCTTCTTGAAGGCAGGGACTGTCTTTTGTCTCTTTTTGTGTCCCTCATGATTAGTACAGCACCTGGTGTTTAGGTTTAGGGGTGCTCAGGACCCCAAAATACAGACTCGCCAGGTCTTGCCCATAGGAATTCTACTCTCACCTTCTTTTAGCCAAAGAAAAACAAAGTTTATTAAAGATCCACCATATTGGCCAGACTCTTAAGAAATCTCACCATTGGCTAGACTCAAGGAATCTGAATTTGTGACCCTTGTATTGACAAACGGGCCAGACTGAATCTGAACTAGATTGAATCTGAGCACCTTCATGGAGGCAAGATGGATCCTATATACAGAAAGACTGGGAAGTGGTCTTGAGGAGGAGCCTAAGGAGGATCTTGATGGGACTGGGGTGACTAGAGGTCAGACATCTAGAACCTAGAGAAAGGACTTAAGGGTGAGAAGTAGCTGAAGGCTACCTGAAGATGACAGACAATGGAGGGCTGGGCTAGATTAAGGGTAACTGAGATTTGGACATAGCAATAAAGGAAGGCTTATGGCCTTAGGCGAACACCAAATCAAGTGGGAAGATTCAAGGTTCCCAGAGCCTATAACCCATCACCTGGCACACAGTAGGTACTTAATAAATGTTTATCAATTGATTGATTGTTAGAATAATGTTTTAAAATGTATAAAATAAAATACATGGGGTTACAAAGGAAATCAATAATATTAAAAAGAGAGATGTAATTTTTTTCCCCATCCAAGTGCATAGACTCTTAAATCTAGGAAAATGCTTGCAAAATGATAGCAATATAAATTTGTATGGTGTTGATGATGGGTTGTGAGAACTTGTAGATGAGCAGACTGCTAAGTCTCAGGGTCCTGGGGTTTATTTTGGGCATCGGAACTGTCTCATTGGGTATTTTAGGCAACCTCTCCTAGCTTACTTCCATCTCTTCATAATATGGAAAGGACAATCCCCACTCCAAGGGGTGTTGGCAGCTTTCCCATGGTGCATCTGGGCACCTGTTGTTTCATCAGAGTTAGAGTAATTTAGGGGGAGCCATCCAACAGCAAATGCCAAATCCTAGCTCCTGAGTGACCTAATCTCAACCAAGAGGCATTTCTGATTGTTTGACCCACGACCCCCGCAGCTCAGTGATTAGATGTGGCTTTGGGGAATTGTCTTGTTTATAAGACTGAAGACAAAGGGGGGAAGCTGAAAGCAGTTAAAACAATAATATTTCCCGTTATACTAGTGGTTTTTTTTCGCCAAGGACCTTGTTATGAAGTGTGTCTTTAGCTAGATCCTATGTGTAGGTGAAGAACGTGGCTGCCCACATGGAATGACTTGAAAGGCACCAAAGGCTTCCCAAGCCTGAAATTTCCACCACTGGAGTCACTTCTTGGCCTCAAGTTTCTCCTCTCCAAAAGGTCCATGTGTTGGCTGGGGCAAGTGTACTACCTGGGGTAGGAGTGGAAGGAAAGGCCAGTGTATATATGTATGTGTGCATGCCTGCCTATGGGTATATATACACATACACATATATAAATACTTATGTACTCAGATGTATCTATTTCCACATAAATGTACACATATGTGTATGTGTGTGTGTATGTGCATGCATGTATGCATGCATGTATAATGTGGGGGATTCTCCATGGCATATCCCGAGTCTTACATCTGACTTGCCCATTGCTGATGCCTGGAATTCCACCATTAGAAATTCACACCTTTGGATCAAATGCTATAAAATACTTGAAGCATTTTTAAAACAGTTCCTTCCATTATAACTGTTGCCCCCTTATAGAGTTCCTACTGGCTCAGGATCCTCTGATTTTCCTCTGAGGCAGAACAGGTGTTTGGCACCAAAGGTGATTTCCCCCCTGGCCCCCTCTTTCTTCGTTTTACTGGGGGAAACAGGAAATTGGCTTCAATTCAGGGTGAGAACAGCGCTGGCTACCACTGAGACTTCTCCCTGGCCAGGACTAGGGGAGAACCCTAAAGAGGGCACATCCTTTCTCTCTTTCTCTCTCTCTCTCTCTTTCTCTTTCCCTCCCCACCCCCTCGGTGACTAATTTACAGAACAGCCCGATTTCCTGGATGAGGACCTGTTATGTCAACAAGTCCTGAGGAGTAGCCGCTTCTGCCTCTCCTGGGAAGTCTGCCCCTCCCTTTAAGAACTGTGGAAGCTCATTTCCTCCTGCCATTTCTTAAACACACTCAGACCTGTGTAATCCCCTCACACTTCATTTAGGAATGTTAGGGAAAAGGAACTTGAAAAACTTCAGGACGCTTGAGAGCAGTGGAGGAAGTGGGGGAGAGAGGAGGGAGAAGACTTAGGGCAGGTGCCCACTTCTCTCTAGAGGCTCCACAGCCCCCTCAAGCTGCCCCCACTGCAGAATTTAGCCTTAACCCCTTTTGTTCTTCTATAAGCCTTCATGGGGGGGAAGGCAGGACAGGGAGGGGAGGTCCTATTCTTCCCATTGTAATTCATATCAGTATTGCACTGGCGTGCCACACTCTCAGCCCTGTGCTAGATGTTGGAGAAGGATGGCATGGAGTGAGAACTTTTGGTCCCCTTTGGGAAGCTCTGTCTCGCCTAAATCCAACTCATAAGCACCACTCTCAGGATGTCTTTAAAGGGTCAACATTTGGAGCCATCACTGGTGCAGCGGCTTTGGTTAGGGAAGAGCCTGGGCCTGGAGCTACCCTCTCCCCTTTCCACCCTCAAAGCACCAGCACCAGGTTGTGGCCCTCTTTTTGTTCCCTTGTATTGGGGAGCGTGTCTTTTTCTAAGGTTCCTTTGCTATCATTCTTTAGGTGGGGAGCTAGTTAGATAACACAATGGATACAGTGCTAAACTTGGGGGCAAGAAGATCTGAGTTCAAATCTTGCTTCAGACACCTACTAGCTGCATAACCCTAGGTCAGTCATTTAACCTCTCTGGGCCTCAGTTCCCCCATCTGTAAAATGGAGACAATAATAGCTTCTTTTTCATAGGGTTGTTGGATCAAAAGATACAGATAGGTAGACAGACAGACAGACAGGTAGATGATAGAGATAGATAGATAGATAGATAGACAAATAGACAGACAGACAGATGATAGATAGAGATAGATAGATGAGAGAGAGATCTACATGGAGGGGTGAGAGATGGTAAGGAGTCCTGGATGATTCCTAGGTTGTGGGCCTAAGGATGATGTTACCCTCTACAATAATAGGGAAGGGAAGGGGGAGAGGGAGAGAGCAAGGGGAGTGCAGGAGGGTGTTAGTATGGAAAATAATGAATTCTGTTTTGAACATGTTGAATGTCCCCAAAGAATGTGTGAAGGGAAATAATGTATAATAATCTATGATAAGGTGGGAAAGGTAGATTAAGTTCAGGTTCTGAAGGACTTCAAACACCAGGCATTTGCATTTGATCTCAGAAGTAATAGGGAGCCGTTGGAATTTATAGAGTAGGAAATCAACATAGTCAGAACTAGGCTGAAGCAAGCTTACTTTGGTAGCTGTGTCACAGAGAGATTGGAGTCGAGAGACTAGAAGGAAGACACCCATTAGGAAGTGACTGCAGCAGTCCAGGTGAGAGGTGATAGGGGCCTGAATCAGCGTAGTAGCTATGAGGGTAAAGAGAAGGGAACAGAGCTGAAAGACATGGTGGAAGCAGTGACAAAGTCTGGCAACTGATCAGATATTCATGGTGTGTGAGATTGAGGTGTCGGAGAAGCACTGAGATTGGGAACCTGGGCGGCTGCAATGATGGTGGTGTCCTTGATAGGAACAGAAAGATGGGATTGGGGTGGGGAAAGATAACGAGTTTTGGAAACACTGAGTTTGAGATGCCTAGAGGAAATCCAGTTTGAAATGTCCAAAAGGCAGCTGGTGACACAAGTCTAGAGATCAAGAGAATTGCTAGGTCTGGAGTCACCTGTACAGAGATGCTAATTAAATCCATATGCATTGTTGGGGTCACCAAGAGAAGAGTGAAGAAACCCCAGGATAATGTTGGATTGATACAGAGAATAATCCTCACAGAAGGCTGAGAAGGTCTGACTCAGAGAAGGAGATAGAGCCTAGTCACAAAAACCAGAAAGAAGAGAACATTTGGGAGAAGAGACCAAAGGCTGCAGAACATTTGAGGACAATGACTGAGGAAAAGCTGCTTTTATTGACAAGTAAGAGACTACTGCCTATATATCACCATCTTGTCCACAGGTTTAGCATGAGACGCTGACCTTCCATCATTTAGCATAATTTTACCCACCCCAAGCAATAGTTTGACCCACAGGTTTTTTTTTCTTTTGCCTTCTACATAATAGAAGCAAAAGTCTTTTTGTTTGCTTTAGCTTTAGCATTCATCAATAGCCTCAGCTCATTCTGAGTTTGAATACTCCTGTCCCTATTTGTGAATTAATAGTACTCATTCGTATTTTTCCTCCACTGCCTGCCCTTGCTTCCGTCTTCTATATATTCAAATACTCAAATGGTGGCAATCTTATCAATTTCTATGTTCCTTCCAGTGATGCATATTACAACACATTTATGCATGCCCATCCTGGGAGACTATGGCTTATGCCCTCTCATGAGTTTGCCACAGGAATTCTGTCTAATATACTGGAGACTTTACCCACTTTTTCCGCATACCATGAGGTTACTGGTGGTACACTTGGACTGTCTACTTGTTAAGCCTTGCCCTTGCCACATGACTAGCCCATATTCTCTTTTTATGATGCATTTCCCCACTGGTATACTTTAGTACCAGTCTTTTCATGGGTATGTATTGCAGCCAGCTCACGGCCACCCTATGCCTCCTAATTATCTTCTGTGTTATATTGATTTTTTAAAGTTTTTAAATTGATATTTATATTCACATTACTGATAGTTTCCACTGTATCTCTCCCTTATCCCTCCCAGAGAGCTATCCCTTATCATAGGCAACAAAACAAATTTTAAAGAGGAAGACAAAAAAAAGTTCTTCAAAACCATATCCAAAAAGTCTGACATTATATGCATGATTCCACACTCACATGAAGAAGTGGAATAAGAGATATTTTCTCTCATATCTCATTTTTAGGGTTAAGCAATATACAATATGATTTTTCAACATTCAGTTTCAATTGTTTTGTTCATGTTCTTTCCACTTATATTGTAGTCACTGGATCTATCATTTGACTCCTTCTGCTTATTTTCCTTTGCATCAGTTCACATGAGTCTTCTTTTCACTATACTCATCATGCTCATAGTTTCTTAGAGCAAAGTAATATTTTGACATAGTCATCATATTCATTTTGTTTAGCTATATCCCAATTTATATACATCTACTTTGTTTCTAGTTCTTTAATACCAAAAAAAGCTGCTATAAATATTTTGGGTTTTTTTTTTTCTTAGTAACCTCCTTGTAGTGTATACCTATGGGAGGAATCTCTGGGTCATAGGTCATGGACATTTCCATAATTTCCTGCCTCCAAGGAGTCTCTCTCTCTCTCTCTCTCACACACACACACACACACACACACACACACACACACACACACCCCATTCTACTGTCACTTCAACTGACTTACCTGATGCCCTGAGAGGACTCCATCTGGAAAGATGTTGACAACTTACCTGGACTTATTCCTTCATGACTAACAATTCCCATCGGAACCTCTGGTTATCATTTTTCAAACCCTATTCTCCATTCCCTGCTACCTACTCCTATGTCCCTGACCCCTCTCCGTTATCGTCTCACTCTAAAGCTGCCCACCCCTTTCACTGGGCTCTCTGGAGTGCCTGCTCTGTAGGTAAGAAACATTGTCATTTTAAATTATTTTTATTTCCTACTCTTTTCATATTCTGACTGTCACTGAGACCAGACCCTCTCCTGATTCCATGCACTCCCTGGCCATTCTTTCCAGCACTGGATGCACTTTCACTCATTCCCTCAACTCCTTGGTTGAAGTGGGGGAGCTGGAATATTCTTTGCTCCCCATTGCCACTTCCAAGCTCTCCCTCTACCATCATTACTCAGTAAGCTTTCTTCCATTGAGATTCACTTAATCCAAACCTTTTCATCCTTCCTCAAACCTCCCATAGTTTCCCTTCCTCCATCCTCTCAGCTAAGAACTTCACCTTACATTTCACTGAAAAAAAAGAGGCCATTCACCAAAAGCTCTCTCTTTTCCCTCTTCTTCATCTCCCATCACTCAGATGTCTTCTGCCCCCAACTCCGCCATCACTCTCATTTCACATAATGAGGTGGTCCTTCTCCTTGCTAATGCTGACCCCTCTACATGCACAAGTGATCCCATTCCATCTCATCTTCTCTGCCATATTGCCCTCTCCATCACCTCCACTCTCTCATTTCTTTGTTCTCTCCTTTTCCACTTACGTACTGCTTATAAACATGCCCATGTTTTTCCCACACTCAAAAAATCCCCAGCTCTTCATCTGATCCATCATCCCTGCTAGCTATTGTCCCATAGCTCACCTCCCTTTTGTGACTACACTTGAGAAGGTCATCTACAATAATTGCTTCCACTTCTTTTCCTCCTGTTCCTTTCTTAATTCTCTTCAGTCAGGCTTCAGACTCCATCATTCAGCTGAAACTGTTCTTTTCAAAGTTACCAGTGATCTCTTGATTTCCAGATCCAATTGGACTTTCGTCAATCCTTATCCTCCCTAACCTCTTTGCTACCTTTCACACTGTTGAGCACCATTCATCACTCTCTCCTCTCTAGGTTTTTATGACCCTGACCTCTCTTGATCCTCCTCCTGCTTTGACTACTCCTTGCAGGTCTATTTGAGTAAGGAACCTTCAATGAAGCACTATATCCAAATATCTTAGTCCTGTAGGATTTTTTCTTTATTTCCAGCACAATCTTCTTTTTCTTGAAATGTAATTTCTTTCTTTCTTTCTTTCTTTCTTTCTTTCTTTCTTTCTTTCTTTCTTTCTTTCTTTCTTTCTTTCTGCTTTTTAGAGGGAGGAAGGTAGGGCAATTGGGGTTAAGTGACTTGCCCAAGGTCACACAGCTAGTTTTTTGTGTTAAGTTTCTGAGGTCAAATTTGAACTCAGGTCCTCCTGACTCCAGGTATGGTGCTCTATTCACTGCACCACCTAGCCTCCCCTTGAAATGTAATTTCAACACTAGTGCTTTTGGTATCTAAAGGCAGGGCTCCATATTGTTGAAAATATTTTCCCTTTCAACTTTCTTTTGGGGGTGAGGATAACAACAACAGCCCATTTCAAGAGTTAGAAATACTTTTAAGAATTAAAAAAAAGTTTTACTCACAACTACCCTTTGGTGTGGATGGTGCGGATATTAGATACATGCTCCAGTGGACCTAGGAGCTCACTGATTGAGGAATTACCTGATTATTGAAAATTATAGACCCTATCTGACACTCATCCATATCCTCCACTAAGTTGATCACTGGACAAAATGGGAGAGAATAGGACACCCATCTAGTGTGGGCATTCACGTAAGGTGTTAAAGGTCTTCTTTAGTTTTTCCCATCATCCCAAGGGTAGCAGTGGAACAGCCTGACATCCCATCTGACGTTGCTTGCTCTTGCCACATGAAAAACCCAGCTTCTCTTTCTGTCATTAAGTTCCTTGATGACATTCTCTTCTCCTGTTCTTCTTCCAAGTTCCACATTAGTAATATATTACAGCCTATTCACATCCATCATGGACCTTTCCATCATCTTCTATGTGATGCTCATTTTTAGTTCTTCAGAGACAATGTTGTTGCAGTTCTTACTGCCTTATAATAACACCAGCAAAATGTTTGTTTTGAAAAAAATGGGCCTTTGCCACTATGGAAATGCTGTGGGGGTCAGTAAAATGTACTTTACAATTTCTTTGTTCTCTTTAGTAACATATCTACTTTCTTTGAAAGTATCTCAGGGATTAGAGTTCAAGTATGATGGTTCCATTATCCTTGATGGGGAAAAAAAATCAGCATATACTGAAATGATTTTTATAAATCTTTTCCATTTTTCTTCTGTTTGTAGTCCACTTTCCATTCTTATCCTTGAATGCCCTTGGAATGGTTTTGCCTAGTTGGATATCTTACTACATTTTCTTTAAACTGGTTTTACCCTCCCCTGCTTCTCTTTGCTTTATAAGACTATGTAGAGATATGCTAAGAAACTCAAAAAGATGCAGGGAAGTCTATTGACTTACCCAGTTATAGAACTAGCCTGTGTCAAAAGTAGGTGAACTTCAGGCTCTTTCTCTAGGACTTTTGGAGACAAAGGGAAGAAAGTTGAATTCTGTAACATAGAAACTAGATTCTTTTTCTTTAACAGTGTCTTGGGGACATGTTTTCCCAGCATAATCCCTTTGAATGTTTTAATGAACTAATGTTGATGGGAAAAGTCACGTTATCTACTTTGACTTTTATTCCCCTACTGGTGTGTATAAAACTATTTTTAAAAGGGAGGAGGGGAATAAGAGTCCTAGGAGCAAATGATCCTTCTTCTACACCCACTAATAGGATAGTTGTAATTTTCCTATTCTACCCTCAGCAATGCAGGGCACTGTTTATGGAAGGGGTGATCTGGATTCTAGTCTTATCTTGGTCACTAATTTACTTTGTGATCTTGAACAAGTCCCTTTTCCTCTTAGGGCCTCAAATTCCTCATCTGTAAATCAAGGGAATTGGACTAGTTGGGCTCTGACACTAAGATCAGCTCCAACAGTCTATGTTTTGTGCTCTGAGACTCTATTTCTAATATTCTCTCTTGTAAGGGCTCTTCCAGCTCTAACAATATTTTATAATAATTAAACAGAGACCCTGCTTCCTTCAATCCAACAAGCATTTATTAAGTGTCTACTGTGAGCCTGGCATTATTCTAGGTACTAGATACAAGGATTAAAAAAAAACAACAACCCAAAAGTCATTACCCTCAAGGGGCTTACATTATTCTCAGGGGAAATATGTGCACACAGATAAATACAGACTAACAGATATTTTTCCAAAATAACATTTTGAGATAAGACAGAGATAAATACAAAGATGACACAAGATACATAGAAAATAATGGAGAAGGGCATTAAGGAGCATTAATAACTACAGAAAATTAAGAAAGCTCTCTTTGTGGGAGTTAACATTTGAGTTAATCCTTGAAGGAAGCTAGAGATTCTAAAAGGCAGTGGTGGAGAGAGAACACTCCTGGCACCGAGGACAGCCAAAGCGAAGGTAAGAGGCAAAAAAATGGACTGTCTCTCTCACTATTTCCTCCTTTGGGCCAGTATGCCTGGTCTCTCTCAGGCCTAATGATAGCCTAGCCCTAATGCAGCTCCACTCTTGTTACTGTGATCATAGCCAATCTTTCTTTTCTCCTTATTGCTGTACAGCTTGCCTGCTGGGTTCTCAAACTGTGAATATTATCACCGTGTATCCAGCCATTTGTGAGTAAAATCAGTCTTTCAGTGGTTTTCCACTTCCCTGACTGATTCGGCTTGCTCCAATTGCCCAGGCCTGGAGACCATTTGTACCCTTGTGTGTTTCTGCTTTCGGCTTTCTCTGGGTCTTGGCTTTTCTCTTCGGTGTCTCTGATTTTCTCCCTTTCCTTTACCCTCACTCTCTAGTGATCACTCTCTCTTTACGCTTGCCCTTCCTACTCCCTGCTTCCATTGACAAGATGTTATGGGAATCTAAAGATCTTCCCTGCCCCTAGGCCCTTTGCTAAAGTGGCTACGTGACTCTGAGGACCCTTGGATATTTGAAAGTATACTCTGTTCCCTAATAGGCTGAATGTGGTCACGTGGAGCCTGTGGCGCCAG
>JAQQSV010009329.1:0-13548 GCA_028646515.1 Pseudochirops corinnae | reverse complement strand
TCTCTTTTCACGATTTTCTTGCAACATTCTTATTTCTCTTCCCAATTTTTCTTCCACTTCTCTCATTTGGTTTTCAAAATCCTTCTTCAGTTGATCTCTAGCTTTAAGGCAATCTTCATGTTTATTGGAAGCTTTTGGCGGGGGAGCTCTGGCTGCACTGTCCTCTTGAAGCTCTCTCCCTTGGTCCTTCTTTTCCCCAAAGAAGGAATCTAGGGTTTGATTGCTCTTGTTACT
The DNA here is from genome assembly GCA_028646515.1 of Pseudochirops corinnae. NCBI lineage: Eukaryota > Metazoa > Chordata > Mammalia > Diprotodontia > Pseudocheiridae > Pseudochirops > Pseudochirops corinnae. The sequence goes on along the minus strand of JAQQSV010009329.1, from coordinate 13,314 downwards.
TTGCTTCTTAAGCTTATCCTTATTCATGGTTGGTCAGTCCGTGATTTTTTTTTTTTAAATCTCTATGGAGCTCTGCTTCCAGAGGGGAAAGCTCTGTCCCAAATTGCTGGGATTTTTCCGGCTGCTAGAGCTCTAAGGAGGTTGCTGGACCCCTCCCCAACTTTTGGTTCACTGAAGAAAAAGAATCACAGGACCAAAGCCCAAGACCGCGATCCGGATCCAGGCCGCTCAACTCGAGAGCGCTTGGCCTCTGAACAATCACTTGGTTCCCCTGCAGTCTGCAGGCCAGAGCTCTGAAGCGGCAATGTGGAGGTGGGTGCAGGACCTCTGCTTTCTGCTTCCTAGCCCTGGAGGCATTTTGGCCAGACCCGCTTTTCTCCCACGACCTCGCAAGCCCCAATGTCCTAATTCTGGATACTGCTGCAGCTGCTGCCAATCTGCTCACCCGAAGCTCCAGCCGGGACTTGGCTCCTCTCGTCCAGCCATCTCCTGGCTCCTCTTTTTCAGCCGCCCCCAGGGACACAACCGAAGTTTCAGGCCAGGCTGGTTTCAGTTCGCAGTGCTGATATAGTTCCTCGTAGCTGAGCTGACTTTAGTGGAAAGTATATTTGTGTGTGTTTTGGAATTCTAGAATGAGTTTAGAGTCCTATTTTATAGGTATTTTGGGGTGGCTATGTGAGAGCTGTGATATGTTGCTGCTCTTATGCCACCATCTTGGCTCCACCCCCAAATAAGGCTGATTATTAACCCCTCTGAAGGTGTCTGCCTGTCTGACTGATGGGGTATAGTCTCTGGGAACTCCCTTGAATTCCTTGAATCTTACCACTGGTTCTGGCATTGGTCTGAGGCCATAAGCCTTACATTATCACCATGACTGAATCTCTGTTACCCTTAACCTAGCCTAGTCCTCCATTGTCTGTTATCTCCACGTAGCCTTCAGCTACTTCCCACCCCATTTTCTTGGTTCCAGGAGTCTGACCTCAGTCCCATCAAGATTCTCCTTAGACTCCTCCTCAACATAGTCTTAAAAAAACGATATCATTCAGTAAGTCAAAATCTCAGTCAATCAATAAAAATACACATCTAAAGTCTTCTTTCATCTTTATTAAAAGCTGGCTTCCAATCATCTTTAACTCAATCACCCTTAAGGAGTAATCATCCTTAAGGAGTAGAAAGGTCAAAGGTCTCCCACCCCTAGGTCACATAGTCTTAATCTTATCAGTTAGCACTAAGTACCCAAGTAAAGTTCCTTTCATCTTGACTTGAGGCTGACTTCCAAACTCCTCAGCTTCTCTTCCATGTTCCTAGCTCTTGCGTGAATTCACCCAACTGTCACCTGGATTCACAGGTAGGCAGCTCTCAGTTCCTGTTCCAACTCCTATTTCAAGTCCTGTTCCAACCTGAAGCTCATGGTGACTAGTCCACTTCAAACCCTTTGCAGTTTCTGTTTCTGGGAAGACAAAGCTTAACGCAGCCACAACAATATTTACACACATTAACCTTAGCAGAGTTACAACAATATTCACACATATTGCTGGCACTATCACCATTTTTCACTTTCTGCCTATGAAATCAACACAAGTCAACAGAGTGCTTCTGTCTGACAAAATATACAAATCAACAGACAGAATGCTTCTTTCTGACAAAGCAACACAAACACAAATCAACACAGAACAGACTGACAGAATGCTGACACCACCAGCGTTCTCCCTCTCAGTTCTGCTTAGTCCCAGCTTGTGCTCCTGCTTTTATATGCTGTTCTGGCAAGTTCCTTCCACCTTGGGCTCCATGTGATGATGTTAGTTTTCAACAAAGACTCAATCAAAGATGAGGCTCAAAGGCACTTGAATAGCTGAAACAAGGCACTAAGTACTTGAATAACTGAAACAAGGAGCAAAATACTCCTTTGCTTGCCATTACAAGATTTCTGTTGGGATTTGAAGGAAACCAGGACACATAGAGGAGGGAGAGCATTCTATGCATGAAGGATAGCCAGTGAAAATGTGCAGAGTGGAGAGACAGTGTCTTGTTCCAGGAGTTCACTGTCATTGGATCAAAGAGTACATGGCAAAGTATAAGATATAAGAAGATTAGTAAGATGTTGAGGGGAGGGCAAGAGGAGGAGTGCATTATGAACTCCAAATAGAGAATTTTTCATGTGACCCTGGGATAGGGAGTCACTGAAGTTTATTGTGTAGGTGAGTGATAAGATGTGAACTTTAGGAAAATTACTTTGGCAGCTGGTGGGGACTCAGTCAAAAAACCAAATAAACAACTAATCTAGGAGTTGGTTCTTTGTATGATTTAGCCTAGGGCTACAAATTCCAATTAGCCCTTAAGATCCTCCTCAGATTGGCACACAAATGAATCTGAGGAAGAACCAAAGAAAAAGGAAAGGTAATTGGCCTGTATTCTCCCAGGTTTATTTTATGTAACTACTAGTAACAAAAACAACAAAAGTAAAACCCAAATTCTGGTTTTTGTGTTATATTTTGGCCAGCAGAAGTCTTCTTATACTCATATCTATATAGTCATCTAAAATTTATAAATAAAGAGAGCCAAGGAAAGGATTTATAAAATATAAAGTTTTAATGATTTTATTTTAATCACTTACAACCTCAATAAATGTAGGGCATAGTGTGGAGCACATTTTCTTAAGGACAATCTAATAGTATACAGTTGCATTTTTTTTTGAATAGCACTTAAGCTATGTACATATGCATGCCTATTTTATATTGGATACATAATTCATATGCAAATATTATACTTTATTGATGTAAAAGAGCACAGCAAAGTTAAAAAATAATTGTCAGACTGAATGCTGATTTCACAATGCAGGTGAAAGCCATTCTTAGCCAATATAAAGGTTACCTCCATACTGATCTTTACCTATTGATAAATATTTAGGGCCTATTTATAATTTTGTTCTTTTGAAAGATAGGCCAAAACTAATGCATTTTAAGGCAACCTTTGGAGGTGTTAACATTTTCATACTCTTTATCTTGTGATTAACAGAGAAAATTAGTCATCAATGATAGACCAAAAAAAATTGTTTAAAATCTCTTATGTCTACACTTAAGTAACATTCTAATCTTTCAGAAAATAGCATTTCTACTGGAAAGATTTTTTTTTCCATCTTTCACATTTTGCTAGTAATATTAATTAATTACTTAAAATTACTTAGTACATAATTACTTTATGCTATTTAAATTATGTTTCCAAATTTAATACAATTTTAAAAGCTTGAGTCCCTATGCTATGGTTAATATAAATTATAGATAACATTAAATATAAATGCTACCTGTTCAGATTACTTTTTCTGACAACTATTCAATGCTACTACTTATTTCCCTAGTGTCTTTAGCAAGGTAAACAACCAGTGGACCAAGCTGAATTCTGCAAATGCCCAGGGAAACGGAATTCTGAAATACTGGTCTATTTTACTTGTGCTACCAATGGCTGGTGGTGGTGGTGGTGGTGATGGTTGTGGTGGCAGAGACAATGGCATGTCAGCCATCAACTGTGAATTAGGTGCTTTGTTGAGAACTTTCATTACCTCAGGTGATTGAAGTTTTGACAGAGTCAGAGTTCCCTTGCTCCTTCAAATTATAATTGTAATGAGGATATTTGTCTTTGATCAAAACAATCTCATTTTCCATTGGCACCATTGTGACTGAGGGTAGCACTGTCCTGGACACCTGTAGTGCCAATGAAATATTTATAGCACCCACAATCATGATAAATATACCGATTGTGACTATAAATATTTCCATGTGGTGCTTAATCACAAAATATAGCAGACTTTCCATATAGAGGACAGAACATTTATTCAGACACCAGAAAACCAAATCCCCAAATCAGTAAGCCAATTCCATCATAGTAGCAAAGAATTTAATAGGCCATGAAACACAGAGTCACAGCATCCTTTAGCCTTCCCACAAACCAATATAAGATCAATATCTACTCACAAAACTGAGTAATTCCTTGCCTGAGCATCTTATCTCCCACTGTCTCTCTGGCTCTGACTCTCAGCTTCCTGTGGGCTCTGCTTCACCCTTCAGCAAACTCCTCCCACCACAGACCCCATGTGACTGCATTCAGCCTCTTAGGGGGCAGAGTTTATTTTCAAAGCAGGCAAAGTCTTTAAATTCCTCTAGGCTTATTGAGGAGCAGAGAAGATCTTCAAATTCCCATTACCATTACCTTCTGCGTTCCTCTCTGGTTCTGAAGGTTGTTAAAACAATTGACAGCTCTAAACTCAATAAGGACAGAGAAGACAAAGGAAAAACACACAGCTAATCTATAGGAGTTGCATGAGACACCTTTGGCAAAGAATGCTTAGCACTGATACTGTTAGAAATAACCAAGAATTTTACCTGACTATGAGTGAATTTAGAAAAAAAAATGGTATTTCACATCATTTCAGATGAGTAATTTGAACTTTTACTCCTAGTGAAAAAACTCAATTTCCAAGTTAAGCTAATTACACAGGCTTTTAATAATTCATCCAGATTCGAATTTTGCTCCTTGAATCCCATTGGTTAGCATTTTGAGGTTCATTAAATCCCACCCCTTGACCACATCCTCTCACTTCCACACTTCAATTCCCCCCTCTTTCTCATTCTCATATATTTTATTTTTTATAAAAGGAGCCACCAAGCCAGTATATTTTTAGTAACCTCCGCAATTGTCTGCAATAGATAGCATGAGAAAAGGTTTCTCCTCAATTGCTAATAGATTTGACAAAAGCCTTAGTTTGAAGATTCTAGCCCAGGATATAAATAATAAAAATCCCATTTTCTAATGGGCCGTATCTTTGTGAAGAACACCTTTTGATATATAGGAAGAGGCCTACTTAGATATGCTGATTTTTAGGTGCCAGCCTTCTTCACTATCCTCTACAAGCAGTTTCTATCTCTGACATCCATGAGTGAAAGAAGTGAAAACTTCTCAGTCTATACTCTAAAATCTAGTCAGGCTTTTCATGGGAAACAGGCCCAAGTTCCACTTCACCAGAAATCACATGACTTACAAGGACTCAAAACTCAGGGCAGTAGAGAGTCACCCCTCTCCTCAGCAACACCTCAGCATAAGATATGCCAAAGAAGGACAGAAGTGCTTTCTCAAATGTACATTGGGTGGTCACTGTTTCTTTGTTCTGGTACTTGAGGGAGATTGCAGTGCTTAGATTTTGCACCTGACTTGTGGCCAATGGAAGAAAAGGGTTAGAAGAGGGGTGGGAGAGAATTCCATGTTAGGGCTTTATAACTTCACCATTTTCTTTTGTAAATTGCTTCTCCTCTCTGACCATTTGTCAGGAGGGTGGACCTTTCTCAAGACCATGATAAACCATTCTTTTCTGCTTCCTACCTTGAGAAGCCTCTGAATATTATTTGGGTAAGGATCTCTGTTGCACATAGTTTAGGGTGTGGTTTCAAATCAGGTTTCATATAATTTCTGTTTTTATATAATTTCTGTGGAAACAAAATTCAATCATATATTATAATACTTAAAGTGGTAGTCATGGTTAAAACTGGTAATTCCAAAAAGAGTTCTAGTAGGCATAGACTCCTTATTAATCCAGAAAGACATCTGACATAGAATGACTGTCATAATGCAGTGAGTATATATCTGTATCATGAAACATCCCATCTTTCTTTGCAAGTGGAAATAAACTGTCATCATTACATATTAACCTGTATTGGACTTTATATTATCTCACTAGATACAGTCTGTCCAATCAGATCATACTGTAGGAGGCTTGAGGATTCTTAAGGAACTTCTACAGAATAAAGAAGGCCCTTTTTCCATGCATGGTTGATCTCACTTTTGGGGTAAGCATAGCTCCCAAACTTCAGTGGACAAGCACGCCCATCTATAGAAAAGTCAACCAGTCTCATGGAGCAGTCAGCATTGATGTTGTTGTAAGGTATGATTGAATTTCGTTTCCACAGAAATTATATGAAAACATGATTTGAAGTTATACTAATGGCTTAATGTCAGAAATAAAACTGCTTGTAGGGGGCAGTGGGGCATGTTGGCTATCTGAAAAGCAGCATATCTACTTTATCTGTATATACCTTATCCTGTATGTCAAAAGAACTGCCAGGTCAAATCTCATTCACAAAGGATGAGGATTAGGTCCATTAATCCAGACCCAGTATTAGATAATGGGACTTTTATCTTTGATATCCTGGGTTCAAATCTTCAAGTTCACTGCTTTTGTCCATTCTTAGAGAGGAGACTAAAAGTGTAAAGAATAAAGTATATGAGAAGAGAGGGAGGAATTGAAATGTGGAAATGAGAAGATGTAATTAGAGGGTGGGATTTAGTGAACTCTGGAATGTTGACCAATAGAGATAAAGGTGGGAAATTTGAATCTGGATGATTTATAAAAGGACTTTTGTAACTATCTTAAAGTGTGCTTGCATCTAGAAAGGGACACTTTATCACAAGGGACTAAAGGCCAAGTCACCCATCAGAAATCATGTGAAATAAAAATCTTTTCTTCTAAATTCACTCATGGTCAAGTGGAAATTTTGGTGAGATGATTATTTCTAACAAAGATAAGTCTCATTGTGTAGAAAATAGTTCCATTCAGCATGATATAGAAGAGCTTGTTTGGGGTTGTCATGTTGTGAGCTATAGATTTTTTTTCCATTCCTTTAGGAATAGTATCATGTGTCCAGATTTTACTGACCATCAAGTTATTCAAACTTAGAATCTTAGATGGCCCCTTGAACTTCAGTTTCTCTTCAGTCCATGTCTGATGGAAGAAAATATCCATTGTGTATTGCATCTCCACATCAGACACAGGACCAAAGCTTGTCACATAAATATCAGTTTTCACTTTAGTGACAGCCCCTCCAAATCCTGGTCGAAGCTTGTTGTCATAGTTATCTAACAGGTTGTCCAATGTCCTGCTGATATGCTTTTGAGTGAAGGTTTCCTTCTTACATAAGATTACCCAGGGCATTGTCCAGGCTTCATGCTGTCTTTTAAATATGTCATTCCATGTCCCAGTTTCATGAAGTTTCACTGACTGTTCTCTATGCCGGACTTTTCTCCCAGTACACCTTTACTTCCTGGCTTCCACGGCTTACTTCTGGTTTCTGTTCAAATTCCACCATTTAAAAATGTCTTTCCTGATCCCCTTCTCCCCAGTATACACTCTAATAGTGCCTCTCCTAGGAGATTACCTCCAATTTACCCTGAATATTTTGTTGTAGTAGAGTCATTTCAATTGTGTCAAGCTCTTTGGGGCACCAGTTGGGATTTTCTTGGCAAAAATACTGCATTGGTTTACATTTCCTTCTTTAACTTATTTTACAGATGAATAACTGAGGCAAACAGGGTTAAGTGACTTGTCCAGGGTCACATAGCTAATAAGTGTCACAGGTCAGATTTAAACTCGACAAGGAAAAGATTTAGCCTCATAATGATAATACTTACAGTTGTATAGCACTTGACAATTTGCAAAGTGTTTTCATACTTATGATCTTATTTGATCTTCACAATCCCATGATTGTACAAATTTTATAACTTTAGTTTTGTAGTGAGGAAACTGAGCCTTATAGAAGTTAATTAACTCCTTTAGGGTAATATAAACACAATAATTAAGATACACCTCTAGAGTTTGAACCAACATTTTGTCTGCAAGTCCAGAGCTTTTTCTATGACACATAGGCACATCATAGACACATCAGTTCTACCAACAATCATCCACTAAGACTAAGATTGAGAGAGAGACAATGGAAGAAACCAACGAAAGAATGAGAATAAGGGAGAAATGGGAAAGGTGAACATCGTCATTCTAGGGTCATGTATACTTTTGTGGCTATTGACCTCAGGTTATAATCATAGATTTAAAGGTAGATGGTTCCAGTGATCATCACGGTCCAGATGGTTCCCAGAAGGGGTCTCAGAAACCATCTAGTCCAACCCTTTCATTTTATAGCTGAGGAAACAGAGACTCAAGGAGTAATGTAATGTTAATGGAATAGAAAGATCTTCCCTGTTCATTAATAGGCCTGTGTGACTTGCTTTGAGTTCTGGGGCTGTGATACAGCCTGAGTCACACACAGCCTAAGTCAGATGGAGTCTGGGTCAGATGGAGTTAAGAGTGGGAAGAGCATGTCCAATGGAATTTTAACTGAAATAAAATGTTGGGGGAGAGAGAGAGTGCAGTGTGTGAGAGGCAGAGCAGGAACCGTGAGAGTGACACAGTGCTCAGAGAGAGAAGCAGCTTGAGTGGGTGGAGGGAGGAACTGTCTTAGGAAACTTGTTTGTAGGGAGGTCTAACAAATAAGAAAGCCTAAGATGTTGGTGCTTCCTGGAGTGATGATGATCAATACCTTGTTAAATATTACCTTCTGGTATTCTAATCCAAATAAATACTTTGGTTTTCCATTCAGTGAAGAGCAGTCATTATATTTTGTGAATTTACCCTGGAAATACATCTGCATAGTCTTCAGGTTCTCTGACTCCAGAGGAAGTATTCTTCACATTAAAACACAGTACTTTTGCCAGTGGACATTTTATTCATTGTCTATAGAATGATGGAAACCTCTTAAACCTGCTTTATTATGATTAGTACAGTTTACATACTTTGAATTTGTTCAGTTAATTAAAAAAAATACCTCCTGTCTCTACATTACACTTATTCCAATCAGAAATTTTCTTCTGAATTAATAACAGTAATAATGATAATAATAGACAACATAAATTTAGAATCCATCTACATATATACAATCAATATCTATGATATAAAGACAATAGGAACAATTAAGTATTGATAACCCTATAAAAGGAAAACTTATTTGTTTCTCCATTAAAAGATTAAAAAATAATTATGCCTTGCTAAAGTAGTAAAAAAGAAATTTGACAGCTTTAACTCATATGCATTTAATGTGCTGTCTTACAAATTTTCAAAAAATGTTAAAAAAAATTTTTTTACAGGGGGAAAGCAAAGCAATGGGGGTTAAGTGACTTGCTCAAGGTCACAGAGCTAGTAAATGTGTTCAAGTGTCCTAGGCCTGGATTTAAACTCAGGTCCTCCTGGCTCCAGGACTGGTGCTCTATTCACTATGCCACCTAGGTGTCCCTAAAAAAATGTCTTGGAGGCAAACTGGGTTAAGTGACTTGCCCAGGGTCACACAATCTAGTAAGTACCTGAGGTCATATTTGAACTCAGGTTTTCCTGAGTCCAGAGCCTGTGCTTTATCTATTGAGCCACCTAGCTGTCCCCTTGTCTTATATCTTGTGATAATTTTTTTTAAAAAATATATTGATATTGTGATTATAAATGATAGGACTGTAATATGGAGTCACTTATTCTAAGTGGCCCTAATGACCATAAACATATAAGTAATGACAGACATCCTATTATTTTTTCCTTGCCCTGACTCATTCTGATCTTTTGACAAACGTAAACATGTGTGTCTCTTGATTGGATGAGGCTCCTTCCTGCCTGAAGGGGCTTGTAAAGCCAAGCATGAGCAGCTTTCCAGAGGACTGCTGCTGTGAAAAGCTTTAAAGTTCTGATTACATAGTGTAGTGAACTCTCTATTTATTCAGCAATAAGCTAAGACAAAACATTCATGGAAACCAAAGTACAGCATTCACAATGTTATAACAATTTATTGCTAAAATGGTCACATAGTTTTCAACAAAGTGGACATGTAGTTTTAAGCAAAAGATATCGTTCAGTAAGTCCTTAAATCAGTCATCCTTAAGGAGCAAGCCTAGGCCACATTGTCTTAATCTCTCAGTCAAAAAGTCTTCTTTCTTCTTAATTGGAGATTAGTTTTCAATCATCCTTCACTCAATCATCCTTAAGAGGTTCAATGTATAGAGTTCAAAGTTCTACCACCCCTAGGCCACAGTAAATCATGATCTTCTTAGTCACCATTAAGTATCCAAGAAGAGATCTTTTCACCTTGGCTTGAGGCTGGCTCCCAGATTCCATGGTTCCTCTTCCATGGGTCCAGCCCCTGCCTGAATCTACCCAATTGTCACCTGGATTCACAGGTAGGCATCTCCCAGGTGTAATACCCTGATAGTCTTAACTGGGTCAGATGCAGGCACACTATTGAATATTTCATAATTTTGCCACTCTGGCTAATTCTGAAGTAGAATATCTTTTCTTAAAAGGCACAGTCACATTAATGAGGTTCTTTCTGTCTAGAATTACAAGGTCAATTTGAAATGTCTTCTCTAGTCCTAGAACACTAACTTGCAGTGTCTGGCACTTTCATAGCTTTTGACTAATATGTTTAAGATGACTGATACCTTACTCAAATGATGCTTACAGTGGCAAAGAATATGGGAGAGCATTTCATTAGGTCTCAAGCTCCCACAATAGTTTTTAGAGTCACATTTCCTTTCTGCATTCAAGGGGATACCATAAAACCTGGTTCTATGGACAAAACGCTAGTCTGAAAACCAGGTAAAAAAATCCCTCCTTCATAAAAAAAAATTTGAGACTGAGATCACAGAGATGGCAGAAGATGCCTTATTCTCATCTGGCTTATATATTAGCCATAGTTTATAAAATTTGCCTAAAGGCATATTTAAAAATTACCTTTGCTTCAATTTGGAGCCAATAGGACTGTCTGTCTGCTAGAGTTAAAATACTGTGGCCTTTCCTCCACTCAGTTTGGATCTTTGAGGACAAATGACAGAATCTACTATCAGGACCAGATGTGTGATTTATATACCCTGTCATGTCTAAAGCCCTTCTTAATAGAGCTCTTCAAATAAGTGACAAGGTCCTCTGGTCATGGTCCTGCTTAATTCTATTCCTCATTTTATTACTTGATGAAATGATGAGAAAGTTGATGGAGGTCCACTGAAGCAAGTAACCTCGCTCTATGAACCACATATCTAATATTTATAGCTATAACCACCCGCAGCAAATTTTCATCCCTACCCCTACCTCTAAAGTAGGGGAGGTAGGGGTTTGATTTTGTTTTTTTAAAGGAGGTATTGTCATCTCTTGCTATTCTTTAAAACTGTTTTATCCAAAAGTCTGAGGGTGCTTTTGGGGAACCACATCATTCTAAAATGAATAGAGAAACAGGGCTTACTGGAATCTTAATGGTGTTCACTGCATCTAATGTAGGGTTCTAGATTCCACAAATTTACTTAGGTTCAAATCAGATATCATGTTTAGTATTTCCTCAAGACCATAAACCATAGGAATACCTAGATAAAAGTAGCTCTCTGTCATCATAAAAATCCCTTGATTTTGAACCTAGAACTGAGTAGGGAGTACTCTCTTCATGCATCTCAGTTATTGAGGACACATTTTCTTGTGCTAAAATGTAACCATATCCATGTGGCAACTTCATTTACATCATCTAGAATTTTAAAAAGAATGGCTAGAGCAGCTTACTATGGCTAGATTTTGGCCACATGCCAGGATATTTGTTTTCCTATCGTATGGTTGATAGCTCAAACCTGTCCTAATATGTGGATTATCACTTCCAGTATTAATTTAAAAACTGTTTGATTTAGGTGTCTATATTTGGGGAAACTATATCCTTAGAATGGATATTATTCCCCAGATAGGATTTCTGAATGAAATTATTGCCCTCATCATTCAAGCCAGCCCATTTCAGTTCCAACTAGATGGTATTATGTAGCATTGAGTCAAATGTATTTTTCATATCTGACCAGGTCATCTTACAATTCTCTTTTTATGTTCGTGTAGCACCAATGCAATATTTACAGCACCCATGATCATGATCAAGATCATGACTATAAATATTGCATGGCGTTTGATCACAAAATATACCAAACTCTCCATAGAGAGGACAGACCTGAAGCATTTATTTAGACACTAGAAAACCAAATCCCATAACCAGTAAACCATTTCCATCATAGTACCAAAGATATTCAGAAGCCATAATTACACTGAGAGCCACAGCATTCTTCAGCCTTCCCACAAACCAATACAAGATCAATATTTACTCACAAACCTCTCTCTCTCCTTGCCTGAACATCTCTCTCTCCTACCATCTCTCTGGCTCTAGCTACCAGGTTCCTATGGACTCTGCTTCCCTTCAGCCAACTCCTCCCAGCACTGGCTCCATGTGATTACACACAACCTATTAGGGGACAGAGTTTACTTTCAAAGCAGGGGAGGTCTTCAAAATTCCCTAGATCCATTAAGAGGAAGGGAAGATCTTCAAATTCCCATTCCCATTACAGTTTGGCATCACTATTAACAGATTAGAAAAAAATCATGTTCACAACAAGTATAATTTGGCATAAATACTTTTGGCACGTGCAGTTCCAACCACTCCTATGGCTGCAGTCCTCTAGTCCTTTTACTAGAACTGAGGCATAGACTTGTGAATTGTCTCTAATGCCTAAATCTTCTACCTTGACCAAACTAAATGACTTCTGATATTCAAAGGGAAGAAAAGTTTAAAGGGTCTTCTGAAGGGTGTAGCTTATTATTAGGGAGAGGAGAAGACAGAACTGAAGTAGGAACTCGATAATCTCTTTTTTTCCCCGTCCAGCTCTCAATTTATTTTTTAACATTGAACTTTTGTTTATTTTTAGTTTACATCATTCATTTCCATGAGATTTTGAGCTACAAATTTTCTCCTCATCTTTCCCCCACTCAGCACCCCCAAACAGCAATCCCACTATATGCCCCCTCCCCCAATCTGCTCTCTCCTATATCCTCCCCCATCACCCCACTGACTTTCTGGTGGGGCAAGATGGATCTCCTTACACCAGTACCTGTACATCTTATTTCTCAGTCTCATGTAAATAAAAATAATGATAATATATATATATATATATATATATACATACATACATATATGTGTGTGTGTGTGTGTGTGTGTGTGTATTTAACATTTGATTTTAGAGCTTTAAATTCTAGATTCTATCCCTTCCTCCTTCATCATCTGCCCCCACTGGAAAGACAAGCAATTCATGTGTACATGTGTAGCTACACAGAACATCCCCACAGTGGACATATTGTGTAAGACAGACTATATTTCCCTCCCTTCTATCTCACCCTCCACTTGTTCTATTCTCTACTTTGTCCCTGTCCCTTTACAGAAATGTGTGCTTCTAACAACCCTTCCCCCCAATGTGCCCTCCCCTCCATCCTCCCCCCTCTCATCCCCTTCCCCCCTACTCTCCTGTAGGCCAAGATACCCAATTTAGAGTGTATGTCATTACTTCCCTAAGCCAGATTCAATTAGAGTAAAGTTAACCCATTCCCTTTTGCCTTCCTGTTCTTCCCCTTCATTGTAACAATTATCCCTTGCCTCTTCTATATGAGAGGATTAA
>JAQQSV010009328.1:0-13549 GCA_028646515.1 Pseudochirops corinnae | reverse complement strand
GAACAAGTCACTTCATTCCTCTGGAAATCATTGTCTGATTTAGGGTTTTCTTCATCTGTAAAATGAAAGAATTGAACTGTACAGCTTATTGGGTTCCTCTCAGGTCAAAATCTATGATACTACAGCCCCATTAAGGCTTTTGTTGTCTTTCATTTTGTCTCACCATTGGAGGAAATGAGATCATGTTTGAAAAGTGTTTTATACTTATGATGCTACACAAATGTCATTGTCATCCTCCTCTTCCTTTCCCTCCTCCTCTTCATTTTATATGCTGATGGAGTTCAGATAGAAATGATTCTGGGAAAAAGTCATTTTTCTGTTGCATCCTACTTTTGTAATTGAATAAAAGCATTGGGTTGTAAGTTCATCTTCTCAAGGGTCACAGAAAGTCTCTTTGGGGCATTTCCAGTAGTAGGTGTCACTCTAAGTATTTTAAGGCTGTATTGAGCACAGAAACATTTAAAAAATGTTCCTTAACTTTTATGGGTTAATATTATATTTGAGAGATTATGGACTGCAATTTTGTCCATGATGGTGCCTGATTTTAGTACAATTGGTTGAAATTTTGGATGACATTTTGGAATTTATGTTTGAAATATGGGAATTGGTTGTATATTCATTTATGAAGTACAGTGAGTGCATGGTATTTAACTCTGACCATTTGACCATGTGTTTCTGGGCATTTGGCGGGATCTAGCTCTTTGGAGAATGGTAGCCATTTTCTTCCCCCTGGGACCTGGATCAGAAGCACTGATATAGGGGTGAAGTTAAGGGGAACCTCATTAATCACAATGTGCTCTATCTAGGAAACTTTTGAGATGCCCTTTTTTGATATGAGCAATGGAGACCTCTGAAAAATGTGGAGTTAATTTGTGGGAAACTTGTGCTGGAGTTCAATTAAAGGGAGAGTTTGTATAGTGAAAAACTCTTGGAGATATCTATCTATCTCTGTCTATCTCTATATGTATGTATTTATGTGTGTATATATGTATATGTATGCATATAATTTTCATAGATTAGAATTCACCACCTATTTAGTAAAATAAATGAGAAGAAATAGAATTTTTTAAAGGAAATTATGCAGAATTTTACACGCTTGTCTGTAAAGAACGAATGTTTTTGTTATCTTCTTCTTGGGGGATAGAGAGGAACCCTTAAGTTTGCACCCTGATGTGGCTTTCCTCTGCATTTCTTTCCCACTCTGCACCTTCTGACATTAAATGTCTGTTTTTAGTGAAAGGTTAAAGAATTGACCTCTCCCCAGGAGTGGAAGAGAGACTTTCTGGAAATCTTCAATGCCTTGATCTGGATTTCTATAGGAGAAGGAAAGTAATTTTCCAAATATGTAAGATATTTATCCTAATCCTAAGAGTTAAGGAACCAACTTATTAGCTCCCATTCGCATGGATTAATTTATCTAATTAGTTCCAGAAAATGGTGTGCTGAATGGGAAAGAACATGGGCTTTGGAGTCAGAAGACACAGACATTTACCTTAATACTTTTCTAATATGGGCAAACACCTTTCTCTCTCTGGGCTTTCTTCATCCATAAAATAAGGGGAATGGGGTAGATATATTTTCAAATCCCTTGCAACTCTGAAGCATGATCTACATATAGGACATAGGCCAAAGAGATGGGGAAAAGTCCTAAAATGTGGAACTGCAGCTGTGAGTGTAGAACCAAAGAGGATGCCAGCCTGGATGCCTTGAGTACACTGGGAACCTTGTAGAAAGAGTTCTAAAAGGAGGAAAGGAAGAGTGAACAGGGTAGTTGAAGACTATATAATTTCAGTCAGAGTCAGTCCCGGACAAATTCTTAATCCAAGGGTCTCTTTGAATCCCCAGGAAATGAAAGAAGCCTTGGACAAGAATGATACCTTCCTGAGACACCAAACAAGTCATCTCTCAGTATGAAGATACTAGTCAATCAAAATTTGGTACTCACTGTGAGCCAGGCACTGAGCAATGGTTTGGGGATACAAAGAAAGGCAAAAATATCATCCATGACCTTAAAGAGCTTGCATTCTAATGGGAATGGGGACGGGGAGACAATATATGTAAGCCATATATATATATATATATATATATATATGTATATATATATATATATATATATGCACATACACACAATATATCTATATCTATATATACACTCACACATACACATAACAATACACACACATATATGTCATGTATCACATATATGCACACGTGTACATACAACAAAACATCCATATCCATAATACACACGTGTGTGTAGGTACACGAGTATATACACATATACATATATGTACATACATAGCATGTATTTATACAGACACAGACATAATATAATATACACAGAGCAAATCGAAGATTATCTCATAGAAGAAGGCATTAGCATTTACAAGTCTACTGTTAAAAAATTAATGGTCTGAATTTTCATTTCCTGTCATCTGAAATCCCATAGAAGCAAAGACCCAAATTAAAATGCTACAGCAAAATCTGGACCTTGAAGTTTCATGTTAGAATGAAAACTCTGATAATTGTTATTTGTGTACCCTTAATGAAATGGCTTCCTAGCCATTCCAATTCTCTGAGATTACATTTCTATATCTGTCAAATAAAGGATTAGACTAGAATAATATATAAGGTCTCTCCCAGCTCTACACTTCATAATCCAATGATTATTATACAGTAAAGAGTTTAAAAGTTCTTCCTTCGCCTCAAAAAATGAATAAATAAGTGAAGGGATCTTACCAAGTTGGGAATGCTAAACCTGAAAGACAACTCTTTCATCTGGACCAACCAATCTAATTTTATTTAACCTGGTTTATCAGACACTTGAGTGACAAGAAACAGCTAAAGGGAAGAGTGATCCCAATGACTTTGTTCTTTGTTGAATTGGACAGAAAACTGCACGCTCATTTTCTCTGAGAGTCCATGCCCACCCTGTTTGAACTTTTCCTTATCAGAACATTTGAATAAGATGAAGGAAGATATGAGGGAAATGGGAGGGAGTAGACGCTGCTGTCAGAAATAACAAGGTGAGGACAAAGACCTCTGGGTTGCTGAAGTTCAGCCATCAATTAAAGCTATATGAACTATTGCCCTTTCCCTCCTACAATAATGCCCTGCCCATTCAATTCACATTAGAAAAAAAAGTAGACAAACCCGCATGGATCAGAGTGTGCTGTGGTCTTTGTCCATTCAGTAGAAAGGTCCCATTGCTGAAGTAGAGGACGCTGTGATGGATTCAAGCCCCCTAAAATAGCATTTATCAAAGGCCCCAACCCCTTCTCCTTTCTTTCAAGGACAAGTGTATAATTTATAGACTGTTTAAATTAGACAAATAGGCCCAATAGATTTATAAAGAGGGACAGGAAACACATGTGTTTTTGTGCATTAAACTAGGTCTCACCAAAGCAGAAATGCTTGAGGTTTTTTCCTGAATTATGAGGCTTGAATTATTTATTAAAGGGTGCCTGATCACAGGGATTCAGTCTCCACCACACAGGAGGCCCATTAGAGTTTGTGCTGTCTCCACAAAGACTAAGGTAGACTGTAAACAGCCCAAGAGAAGTGATAATTTATATCACTCGAGTGTTTACAAGAGGTAAAAAGAAAAATGATCTGGAGGAAGTGAGGTTTGGAAAAGACAGAGAAGGGCTATTGAAGAAAGGATTCCTCTCATGGAAAACGACCTCATTTACTGAATGGATTAAGCTTTTATTTTATTTTATTATTTTTTTAAAATTTGTCTTTCAAACAAATGAAGTGGGAGGGAAGATATAGAATGGATTTGAAAGTCTAGTTAAAGTTTTTTTAGATTTGCCACCTATACCAAAAAAAGAAAATGGTGGAGATGAAAGGAAATTGGTGCCTAGGGCCTTAATGAATTTGTCAACAGGTGTCCCTTGTAGGGATGGAGAACCCAATATGGAAGCCCTCTTTAGAATTTTCAGAGATACTTTTAGTATCAGGGTCTCTAGTTCCAACCATATCTCCACTAAAGCTATTTAATAGCCACCTTCAATGGAATTCTTCTGACAAATTTATAGGTGAGGATAAGAAAAGAGACTTTGCGAGAGGGGTGTAACCAGTTAAAGGAGTTCCCAGGCTGGGGCTGATCCCTGATGCATTTAAGGCACAGAATCCATAGGACTTTGTGTAATTGATATTTGTGCATGTTTAGTTGGATTCCTCATGAGTGAAGCAAGTAGCTGGAATACTAGCTAAGCATTTTGGTAAGTAATGTTCAAAGTCTTGTTGGAACTAACCCCACCAAAAACTTAAAGAAGAGTGAGGGGGCAAAGAGGTGGCATAGTGAATGGAGTACAGGCCTTGGAGTCAGGAGGATCTGAGTTCAAATTTGGCCTCAGGCAGTTGACACTTGCTAGTTGTGTGACCTTGGTCAAGTCACTTAACCCCAAATGCTTTGCCTTCCCCCTCAAAAAAAAATAGAAGAATGAGGAGCATATGGAAAAGCAGCCTTCCTCTGCCACTTCAATGCTGACTATATGTTGAACATTGTGGGAAACATCAGCTTCTGGTTCATCTCCAGGATCTGGAAAGGAGAGCCACAGAGCCAAGGACTGGAGTTTTGGCTGCTTCTGTGACATGAATTCAAATCCAATCTCAGACACAAGCCCAGACACTGGGCAAGTCACTTAACTTTTGTTTGCCTCATTTTTCTCAATGTTAAAATCGGGATAATAGCAACAACCTCACAGGATTGCTGTGAGAATCAAGTGAGACAATATTTGTAAAGCACTGAACACAGTGAAAACAGTAGGTGCCACAGAAATGCTCATTCACAATCCCCCTTCCATTGCCCTTTGCTTGTTGGTTAATAGGGTTTAATTATAATTTATTCTTTTCTTATGTCCTAATTTTTATTATTATTCTGATGCAGATCTCAGCATGTACATTTCCTTCTGTGGTACACTGTGGTCATGATCAGATGATCCAACAGAGGGGAAAAAAACTGACTTCTAATAACACAAAAAGAAAATGACTAAAGTAAAGAGCTCACTGGTCAGTGTTAGAGGAAAGAAGTCTCTTTTCTTTCCTAAGAATAACTTTTAATTTATATTGTGTGTTATTAATAAGCCTATAAACTCTCCAAAGAGCAGAGGGAGAGTTCCCAGTAGATATGACTACCTGACATGAGGAAGAAGCCTTACCATGCTCTCCATCGATTTCATGGCAATATTGCAGTTTGGTGGTCATGGGAGGAGAGCCAAGCCTAGTTCTCCTCACTCAAGGACTTCATGGAGACACACACAATACTCTCGCTTGAGTGCTGGTTGAACTGCTCGTGCGATGTGCTACTGGCATTGCTATGTGATGAGGGCAAGACAGGAAATGGAAAGAGGATAATTGATGACATTGGGCAAGATAACAGACGTTGGACACTCATTCACACTTGGAGCTGCATCATCTGTGTCTTGGCTTCATGTAGCTACAGGAGACACTTGAGGCAGTGCAATGAGTGAAGTATTGGCCTTGGAGTTGTGAAGATAGGAATTCTACCAAAAGCAATCACTAGTTTTGTGATTTTAGACAAATCACAATCTCTTTCAGCAGTTTCCTCATCTGTAAATGAAAACAACACCTGCCTCACTGGGCTGTCATGAGAATCCAATAAAAGAATAAAAAAATTCCGTAAAGTTCCATATCAACGTTAGTGATGATGATGGTGATAGTGATGATGATGAAGATAAAACTATTTAGATTTTTGGCTTGTATGTGATTTTGCACATCATTTTCAGAAACTTTCTGTGATCTCTCTCACTAACTCACCAGAACATCTTGGGTTCTCCACGTGGGGACTTTTCCCTGCCTCTGCCTTTTTCCAAGGTCTGTAGAGGTTGACAGTAAAGACTTCCATAAATGACAATGTGCAGACCTTCTGAATGTTTCACACAGTACAGAACTGTGGGTTAGGATATATTTCAGTTCGGGTCATCCTCTGTTCCATGCAATTCTCCCTTCCCCCTTTCTTCTAACACAGAAGTATGAAGAGGTCTCTAGCATCCTCTCAATCCCATGTTTATCATCCATGGGAAACTCAGCTTGATCATGAGAGCTTGTGAGATTCCTCTCCATAGGCTCATGATTTATTTATCTAGCTGGACTGGTTTTTGATATTCAGTTCACAGAGTTGGGGTCGTAAGTGGTTAAAGATAGCTGTGCTCCACCCTGTGGAGACAGTGAAGGAGAAAGAAAGTGAGTGATTACAGTTTTTCTAAGCTTCTCTATGAATGTAACTGAGAAAAAGGGCCTGGACCATGGAGAAGGGAAGTGTGTGCCTGTGTGTGTGGGGGGGGGGCGGGGGGGTGTAGGTGATACTATGTTCCTGTAACAGGATCAGTAACTAGGAATGATTATTATTATTTTCAGTATGTAAAGGCTGAACTATACTAGTAAGAGCCTGAACTCCAGGCAGGCTGATCTCTTTATTGTTGCCCACCAACTTGTGTCTGTTCTCCATAGATTGGGGTGGTATGGAGGAGGTAGGAGGAAGCTGTGGTAAACTGTTGAGATCTCATTTCCTTTTGAGTGTGGTTTCTTTCAAGTTACCATATAGTATAATGGATAGAACCCTGGACCTAGAATGAGGAAAAAACTTAGATTGAAATCCTGCCTCAAGTATTTGCCAGCTGTGTGTCTCTGGGCAAGTCACTTACCCTTTCTGAGCATGTTTCCCTGTCTATAAAATGGTGAATGTGATAATATTTGCCTCACAGGGTTAGTGTGAAGATTACATGAAAAAATATGTCAAGCATTCTGAAAATCTTTTATCATTAGATAAATATTAGTTATTATCATTATCATTTTTCTGTCAAGTTCCTATAGAAATGGTTCTGCATCAAGTTGCTATACTATTATTATTTCTTTGTACTCAACTTTCTAAATATTTGTAAATGGGAAAGTAGTGCTTTTTTGTAGTTGAATATAAGTATTAGGATATAATCTCATTCTTTGTAGTAAAGGTTAATAACTACACACCAGTGGATAGATTAAGCTTATGACAAACATCCAAGTGCGAAATCCAAAGGCCCTTTATGGCTGACACTAGCATCAGATGACATGTGTGATGTCAACCAGTAATGTCTTGACAAAGAATCATAGAACGAATGACTGAATCATCTGGGTTTGCTTATAGAAAAAGAAGAATTTATGTTGGCAATTGAGATCCAGGGCATTACCAAAAGAAACTGTAGACAGGTCATTTTAAGGAGCCTGGATTTAGTGATCAATGTGGATTGTTCAAGGAAATGATGGAGGCTATGCAAAATATCACTGCAGACTGTAAAAACTTATCATCCACGAAAGAAATGATGCCTGTCTAATGTAAAATCATAATCATACCATCACCATCACCATCATCACCATCATCATCATCACCATCATCATCATCATCATCATCACCATCATCATTTTCTTTCCCGTCCTCTCTTCCATCTCATTGTTATTATTATTGTTCTTCTTCTCCTTCTTCTCTTTCTTCTTCTCCTTTTCCTTCCCCTCTTTCTCCTGCCCAAATCCATGCCATATAAGGACTGGCTGAAAGAGTAAGGGGATATTATCTTGGAGAACAGAAGACTCATGAGGGAAATAAAAGCTGTCTTTCAGTAGCTGAAGGACTGCCATGTAGAAATAAGAATACATTTATTCTTATTGGTCCTAGAGGGCAGAACTAGGAACAATGGCCGGAATCTACAAGGAGGATGTAAGGAAAAATTCACCAACAATGAGAGCCATACTGTAGAGTCAGGTTGCCTTAAGAAGTAATGAAAGTAGCAGAATTCTAATTGGAGTTCTTCAAGGAAAGACTAGTTGACCCTTTGTCATTTGTGCTGTAGGCTGAATTCTTTTTTTTCTTTTTTTGTTGCTATAGAGATGACTAGATAAGCACTGAGGTGACTAGATGGTCACTTCTAACTTTGAAATTCTTTAATTTTATAGTAATAATTTTCCATCATGTTGAAAATTTTCTTTTCCTTTGCTTGTTACCAATATTTCCTTTGCCTAGATTACATAACATCCCTTCCCTGAAATTTTCCCAGATTACCCTGAACCAAAATTATCTTTTTCTCTGCATATCTGTAATAGTCCATATTTTACTACCTAGCATAGTTCTCTAGTCACCCTTTTATCTTGTTTTGTCAGCAAGAATGTTAACTTCTTGAGGACAGGGACCATATATATCATTTACTTCCATTGTAGTTGCTATGGCATCTACTATAGTCAGTGCTAGATATACAAGTGCACAATAAATGCTGTGTCCATACTCATAAGATCATAGGTATAGAGCTGAAAGAAACCATCTAGTCCAAACTTTTGGTACAGATGAAGAAGGTGGGTCCCAGGGAGGTTAAATGACCTGTTCAAAGTCATGCAGGTAGTTTCAGAGGTAGAATTTGAAGCCAGTTTCTCCAAATCCGAAGATAGTGCTCTTTCCAATGTGCTACCTACTTTTGCCATTTGTGAATACAGTTTCATATGGACACTGTGGACTGAACTCATCCTTTACTGAATCTTTAAAAATAATATTTATATTTTAAGGATATTTGATTTACTTACTTTGGGCCACCTCTTCACTGATGCAGCTTGTAATTCATTTATGACTTACTGAAAGATATTCAGGAGTCCCTGTTGTTAAAATGTCCATTATTCTGTGTCCAACTTTGTGATGAGTCAGTTTGTCCAAACTTTGATGGATTGGTTTTCATATGACACATGCACACAGTCATTATTCAGAGACATTTCTGGTTGGTAAGCTTAGCAAAACTTGTGCCATTCAAGAATTCAGAGATGGAGGCAGTGAAGGAGGACTCTAGCAGGAAAATAGTAATAACTGTGTGTGTGTGTGTGTGTGTGTGTATGTGTGTATGTGTATGTGTGTGTATGGTGTATGTGTTTGAGAACAGCTAGGTGGCTCCGTACATGGAGCATTGGGCCTGGAGTCAGAAAGACCTGAGTTCAAATTCAACCTCAGACACTTAGTAGCTGTGTGACACTGTGCAAGTCACTTAACCCTATTTTTCCTCAGTTTCGTCATCTGTAAAATGAGCTAGAGAAGGAAATGGCAAACCACTGCAGTATCTTTGCCAAGAAAACCCCTAATGGGGTCACAGTGAGTTAGACATGACTAATATGACTGAACAATAACCTGCATACTTTTGGCTGGAGCTATGTCATCAGTGTTGGA
This sequence comes from Pseudochirops corinnae, assembly GCA_028646515.1. Classification (NCBI taxonomy): domain Eukaryota; kingdom Metazoa; phylum Chordata; class Mammalia; order Diprotodontia; family Pseudocheiridae; genus Pseudochirops; species Pseudochirops corinnae. The sequence continues at coordinate 4,350 of JAQQSV010009328.1, read as the reverse complement.
AACTCCCAGTGTGAAAATTCTCTCCTCTAAGCCAAATTATCAATTTTTTTGTAACCTAGTCTTAAAGAATTTCCTGGGACACCAACAAGCTAAGTGACTTGTCCCATGGTCATATAGCTAAGTATGTGTACTTAGGAAAGACTTGAAAATAGGTTTTCTTGACTCCAATAAGGACCATTTGTGCACTACATTGCTGCATGTAATGATACTAGTTATTGATGATGATGATAATGATGAATCAATACTTACTATATGCCAAGCCTTCTGCTAGGAATGCATGGGGTAAGATAAAGTCTCTGTTGTCAAGGTATTTCTAATATATACCAGGAGACAACTTCTACTTATAAGTATAACTTATTGAGTTGTTCACTAGTTCTAAAAAAAATTAGGATTCTGAGTTGAACAATATTGCAAAGAGCAGTTAATTCCATCAGAATAACATTTAAAACATAATAACTCCGGGTCTGGGGAAGTGGAAAAATTGGTACAATAATGTACTGTAGGTGGAGTTGTGAACTAATCCAGCCATTATAGAGAAAAATTTGAAACTATACCCACAGGGCTATAAAACTGTGCATACTACTTGACCCAGCAAGATGACTACTAGGTCTATATCCTAAACAGATAAGAGAGAGAAAGGGAGGGAGAGAGAGACAGAGAGAGGTAGAGAAAAAGAGGGGGGAGGGGAGAGAGGATCTATTTGTGCCACAATATTTATAGTAGCTCTTTTTGTGATGGCAAAGAGTTGGAAACTGAAGTGATATCCAACAATTGGGAATGGATGAACAAAGTGTAGCATGTAACTTAATGGAATACTATTGTGCTATAAAAGCTGATGACCAAGATGATTTCAGAAAAATCTGTACTTACATGAACTAATACAAAGTAAAGTGAACAGAACCAGGAGAATGTTGTACACAGTAACATTGTACGATGATCAACTGTGAATGTTAGATATTCTCAGCAATACGATGATCCAAGACAATCCCAAAGGACTCATGATGAAAAATGCTACCTCCCTTTAGTGAAAGAACAGATGAAGTCTGAATGCAGATAAAAGCGTACTATTTTTCACTTTCTTTTTTTCTTGGTCTATATTTTCTTTCACGTGACTAATATGGATTACACATATATAACCTATATCAATTCCTTACCATCTTGGGGAGAGGGGGTTGGTAGAAGTAGAAAGAATTTGAAATTCAAAATTAAACAAAAAAGAATGTTACATTGTTTTATTTTTTACATGTAATTGGGAATAAAAAAATATCATTAAAAGACTAACTCCAGTTTTCTTGATCTTAGAGTGGGTTATAATGCATAACTTTTTTGGTGGTGGTGCAGGCTGGTAAACAAGCATTTTTGTAGCACCTGTTTCTACATGAAAGAGTTAGACACACACCAAATTCTAAATACTGATGTTAATGGCAAACATTTTCAGAGAAGGGACAGCTGTATGTGACTGGAGTCCCCAGCCCCAGATGTTCAGAGAAATCACAGAATCTCAGCACTATCAGGGTCTTCAGTGGTCTCCTCCAATTCCTTCACAAAGAAGTATTCTCTTTGCAACATCTCTGATTGAAGACTTAAAATGTTGGGGCACTCATCTCCCTCCTGAGATAGTGTAATATGTTTATTTAGGCCATATCATCACATCATTGTAACTACCTGGAAATTAGAAAATTAGGATTAGTCAATTTGGTCTGTCCACATAACACATTGTTTATCTCTCCAATAGACTGTTCCCCTCTTTCCTCAACTGCCCTTCCTGTAATGAATTAAATTGATTTAAAAACACCTAAACAATACAAATGGTGAATGAAATCGCAGACTTGAAAAGTATTGAAATAATCTTCCCCCCTTGAATTGATTCTTTTGTCCTAGTATAGACAAACCTTGTGATTTGGAAGATTGATTTACTCTATAGAATAGGAAAGAGGAAATTGACATGTAACTTACTTATTTCCAGAGAGCACAAGGTGAGGATGGCATCTATTCTGTTGTGACTTCCAGTGCAGTCATTAACTTATTGGCAGTGGTTGATTTGTAGGCGATTGTAAGAGATTGACAGTCTCATGATAACGGTAATTTGTTCCCTCGGGAGTTAGAATTCAGTAAGATCCTTTTGGAAGACTTAGAAAGGCAGGTGGGGGAATTGGTTTACCAAATTGATTCCATGATTCTGAGTTGCAGCTGCAGATCTGGAAAAATGATTTGATTTAAAGACTCAATTGTAAAAGATCAGAAAAATTGTTACAATGAATCAATCAAAAAATATCTATTGCCCCATACTATATTCTGCAATTAGAATGAAATGACCTGGGTTCACCAGTTCTACCACTTAATACCTTTGTGACTTTGAGCAACTCACTTAATCTCTCTGGGTTTTATTTTCCTCATTTGTAAGATGAGGACTAGATGACCCTTTGAACTCTAAATCTACGGTCCAATTATCCTTAGCATAAAATACAGTTTCATGCACTGAATGGGACACGTTGCAATACTTCAGAGTTCTCTTACATCACAAGGATTTTTTCTTACTTGAGTAATGTAGGTAGTAAATCTTATGAAATTTTGTGGATGGCCTTTAAGAGTTGTAGCTGAAAAAGACATCCCCTTGCAGATGACCTGGTTGAGATCTTCCCCTGTTTTAATTAAGCTGACACCCCTACAACCAATGCAGTTTGTTCTTCTCTTTTGTAGCTTGGGAATATGTACCATGGTTTGTACTCCAGTGATATCACCGTCAAGATCACGGGTTTACTGCCAAACTGTAATAGTGGATCAAGGAAGAACTATAGTGGATAAAGCAGAAGGTGATAAACAAAGGGAATGAAGCAGTAGTTTCCCAAGAAATGAAGAATGAAGAAGTAAAAGAAGCATTTGTCATACATCTAGCACATCCCAGGCCATGCCCATGCCATCCTGTCTCATGCATATCCTCTCTACCTTCTCACTTTCCAACCCAGTGATCAAATCAACATTAATATTGCTGAAAAGTATATTTAATCAATGGTGCTATGATTTCAGTCACATTTCCTGTGACTTCCCTTTCTCAAATACTTTCCCATATACAAATATCCCTGTCACATCATGACTTTGCCCACTACAGTTTCAATACATTGTGGGTTGGCATAGGAAATCAAATGGGAACTTTTTGAAAATTTTGGGAAGCCACCAATGACGCACAAAGACCAGCAGATGGCACAGAGCCTTTGACTAATTTTACCCAAATTTTATAAGGTACTGTAAACATCCAATAAAAGAAAAAAAAAATCCTACTTCTTCTCTGGTACAAAGGAAGAGCCAATTTTTCTTTTGCAGATTTTCCAGATCACAGGAGTTCCATGCTTCTAGCCCCCATGTTGTGGAAGGCATAACAGTATACTTCATTCTCTCATTAGAATATAAGCTCCTCAAGGGCAGGGACTGTCTTGTTTGCCTCTATTCGTATCCCTATTACTTAGCACAGTGACCCTTTTTTGTCTTGCTCTAAAGTTAATATATGTAGTCTAGAGAGATGATGAGATTTGAAAGGAATTTCCTATAATTTTACTAGGGTTTTCTTCTTTTGAATTTCACTAAGTTAAGTTTCCAGGTTTTGAAGGGACCCATGATTCCCACAAGCATTACAATAGGTACCAAAATGCATTTTTAGACCAAGATAAGAATTTAAACTGATGAACTCTGCATTGTGCTTTTCTATGTGTTGGCCTTTATCAGTTTTCAAATGTACACACTAGCATTTGGATTACAGATTTAGAAATGGAAAGGGCTTGAGAATTCATTTAGTGTAGTCCACTTTATTTTGTAAATGGGGAAATTGAGTTCTAGAATACTCAAAAGATTTGACCAAAGCCATACCTGGTAAGTACCCAAATGGAGGGTTTGAACCCAGGTCCCATGACTCTAGATCCAGTGTTCTTTCTCCTCTCCCATGCTTCTTTTTTTAAAAAAATTGATTTGTTTATTTACTTTTAGTTCACAAGATTCAGCTCCAGAGTCCCCTAAGTTTCAAATTTTCTTCCCTCCCTCTCCCCCTGCCCTCATCCATGGCAACATGCAGTCAAGTGTAGGATCTACAAATACTTTCACGTTGAACATTAGTCTAGTTGTATAGAAGGGTTGTAACCAATGGAGTGAACAATGGGAAAAAAGAATGAGAACCAAACATGGAAAAGAGCAATAGCATGTAGATTGCTTCAGTCTCCATTTAATCTCTGTTCTTTCTAGATCTTTCTCTGAATGTAGGTATCTCCTTCCATCCTGAGACTTGTAGAGTTGTCTTATAATTGTGCGTTGCTGAGAAGAGTCCAGTTTATCAAGGTTGGTTGTCACACATCCGATGTGTCT